>JAPMUY010007376.1:0-57619 GCA_026901105.3 Galaxias olidus | reverse complement strand
TTTAAATATATTGCGACAACGTATATTGCGATATTAGCCTTTTTTCAACCGCAAATTATGTCAACAAAGAAAGTTTGTCAACATCCGTTGAAAGGCTGGCAATTACAGGCAAATAAGACTAATTTTGGGGATGGAATGATATGTTTACCAATATTGTTGACTGAAAACTAGCAATATGAGATTAACTTGACAACTTTAATTACTTGGGCTTTGGACTTGTGGATAGCCAAATCTTATGTACTACTTTTAGTAATAATGGCATAAAATAAGTATTTTAACTTCACTCACTCACTCACTCACTCACTCACTCACTCACTCACTCACGCGCGCGCGCGCGCGCGCGCACTCACTCACTCACTCACTCACTCACTCACTCACTCACTCACTCACTCACTCACTCACTCACGCACGCACGCACGCACGCACGCACACACACACACACACACACACACACACATTTAGTTAGAAGCCTCCAACTAAGTCACTGACAAAATATTTAGAAATAACTACATCTACAGATACGTTTTTCCACTCATCAATAGACAATCACAGGCGCGCACACAGCTCCCTTGTGCACTTTCCTTTTCCCGTTGAAACAAGGCTTGATTCCAAAAGTATAATTCCTGAACATGCATGGTAGCATTATGTCTTCACAATAAGGTAACGTTAAAACCCCTTCCCATACAAGCCACATATTACCATCTACTGTAGATCAGCAGCAATTTCCAATCTGTGGCTATCAGCATTGAATAAGTAGAGTTAGGCTAGCGTAATCATAGCGTCAGTGGGTTGGGGCGGTAAACGATGTTATGATGTGTGTGCAGAGTTTGGCTAGAACTAGCAGCCGTCTCTATTTGCAGGTTAACGTCCACATGCTGAATGTGGTTACACATTGCTCCAGTCCAGTGACTATACCTGCCAGTTAATTCTGACAGCCCACAATACAACTTTATTACCTCATTTCAATTATCTAGATGATCAGAGCACTGCCAAACTACGCTGGTTTTGCGTGACGTCATTATTTGTCCCACTTTCTACCTTGCTGGTTTAACTTGCGGGTACAGTTCAGTGCGTTTAGTTTTTTCCCTCATTTTTTTTGTCCAGCGCTGTTAACGTTAGTAATTGATCTTCGTTTTTTAAATAGCAACATTTGACTAGGAAGACACGTTTCAGCGCAAGTTATGTCAATATGTATTTTAAGTGAGTACATAAATATAATAATACGTTTTACCGACTAGTATTTCTGGTGCCGACTAGCAATGGCAGCAACGTTTAACCAACTAGTCGAGCACATCCCTATTCCCAACATTGTTGCAGAAGTTCCCACGAATGTGTTGCACTTGCAGGTTCCTTTGCTTTCACCATTCTCTCCAGTTCATCCCAAACCAGATCGATGGGGTTTAAGTCTGGAGACTGTGCTGGCCATTCCATTATTTGAAGCCTACATCTTCCTTTCCTTGAAGCTAGATCTGACATTGCCTCAAGGTATGTTTTCGGTCATAATTTTCTGTAGGATGAATCCCTGACCAACTAGGCGTAGATCAGAGGGTACCGCATGGCGCTGCAAAATGCTGTGATAGTCCTTTCGGTTCAGGGCCAGTCACTGTGCAAGTCGCCGACTCTGGATCCAGCAAAAAAGCCCCAGACCATCACACTTCCTCCTCAATGTTTGATAGTTAGTGCCATACACTGAGGAAGCATTCTTTTGCCTACTCAACGGCGTACAAAAACCCTGTGTGAGGATCCACAGATTTCAATTTTTATTAATTGGTCAATAACACTTTCTTCCAGTCTTCACTAGTCCACTGGCAGTGGTGCTTCATGGCCCAGGCATGCCTCTCTTTCTTATTTTGCCTTCTTAGCAATGGCTTTCATACTGCCACTCGACCTGTTAAACCTGCAGCTTTAAGTCTTCACAGTTGAAACTAAGACTTGCTTACTTAGAACAGGGTTAAGCTGTGCTTGAAGCATTTGGTCTGTGAGCCGCCTATCACGCAAGCTGTTGGCTCTCAGAAACTTGTCTTCTGATTCTGTTGTGGCTTTGGGTCTGCCAGGCCTTATGTCAGAGTTTCCTCCGGTTGCTAAGTGCCTTTTGATGGTGTAGGAAACTATACTCAGACACCTTGGCTTTCTTTGCAATTTCTCTTAAGGAAACACCTACACTTTTTAAGGACTATAATGGTATGTCTGTCTTCCTTTGTTAATTGACATTCTCTTGCCATTGATAGCAATATACTACTTCCTGCAGTGCAATGTTGTCCAAATAATGTTTCAGAGGGTGGAATAAGAGTCTGTTCCAACACTGCTTTTTTACAGTCATAATGTGTCTAAAGTTTAATATATAATGTAATATATAGTGTATAATGTATAATAAAGTTTCCTGAAAATAAAAAATTTTATAACTTCAATTTAAATACTTTTCCCGTTTTTGCTAACGAAACTTAATGTAATCAGAGAGGTAAAGACTGCATCATCAAATCCTATGTAGGCTAATCTATCCAGAAGAAAATGTGATTCACTGTGTCAAAAGTCTGGTACTATCACCAGCTCTGAAGCCAGACTGAAAAGGGCTCATATTATTATTGGTGGGAAAGAAAGTATTTAAGCTGTTAATTTTCCTAACATAATTCTAACACTTGCTAAACATGGGAGTGTGGATATCGGTATAATTATTTAAATCACTGGCATCCCCCTCTTTATGCAAAGGATTTCTAAATCAGAGCTGATTTCCATATTTCGGGGATCAAATCAGAAATGGTGAATTAAAAATGTCAGGGGCTCGGCTATGAAAGGGGCGCAAAGCTTAACCAAAGAGCTTCTCATAAACTTGGAGTCTCATAAGACATGTAGAACTTCCAGGCACCCAAATTGTCTAAATGAGAAGGAAGCACTGTTTCCATGCCATTTGGATCATGAAAATAGGTATTTTTGTCCGGCCTAATGGCATTTTTTTCTGCATTGAGAATTACAAGGCGGCCGCTTTTGTCAAATTTTGTGCCGCCTCCATATCGACAAAACTCATGACTTTATGGAAACCCTATATTCTAACAAGCTTTGCACTTGCCACATTTGTCATTTGCAACTGCAAATGCAGCATTACGCCATGAGCGATGTGATGCCACTGTATCGTAATCGGCACAGTGCACTGGGAAAGGCAGCTATTCAGCTTGTGCCAACTTTCTTCTAGTCCCGCAAGTTTAGTTGCTAGTAGCAGCAGGTTTTTACAAACAAACATGTCTCATAACATAGCATTTTTACACTACAAGAGTTGGGATTTATTTAATTAAGCGCGTGCCTTTCAAAGTTGAGTCATTCTGTCATCCAGTCTGGGGAGGGGGGGTAGCTAGTCGAAATTAAAGTTGGGCAACCTTTAAAAATGCCTGTGCAAATGTGTCCAGTAAAGTTTTATTGCTATTATTGCAAAATGTGTGAACAGCAGTTAATGGGATACTTAACCGATTTACTTAATATATGTTGTTGTTAAGGCTAAATTAAGTATATTGAACAAGTTCGGGTCATAGGATTAATGTTAAATTTAGAAATTCACGTATTTCTCGACCTTTAACTTGTAACATGGCGAAGACCAAAGAGCTGTCCAAAGACACCAGAGACAAAATTGTACACCTCCACAAGGCTGGAAAGGGCTACGGAGCAATTGCCAAGCAGCTTGGTGAAAAAAGGTCCACTGTTGGAGCTATCATTAGAAAATGGAAGAAGCTAAACATGACGGTCAATCTCAATCGGAGTGGAGCCCCATGCAAGATATCACCTCGTGGGGTCTCAATGATTCTAAGAAAGGTGAGGAATCAGCCCGGAACTACACGACAGGAGTTGGTCAATGACCTGAAAAGAGCTGGGACAACCGTTTCCAAGGTTACTGTAGGTAATACACTAAGACGTCATGATTTGAAATCATGCATGGCACGAAAGGTTCCCCTGCTTAAACCAGCACATGTCAAGGCCCGTCTTAAGTTTGCATATGACCATTTGGACGATACAGAGAAGTCATGGGAGAAAGTTTTGTGGTCAGATGAGACCAAAATAGAACTTTTGGTCATAATTCCACTAAGCGTGTTTGGAGGAAGAAGAATGAAGAGTACAATCTGAAGAACACCATCCCTACTGTGAAGCATGGGGGTGGTAGCATCATGCTTTGGGGGTGTTTTCTGCACATGGGATAGGGAGAAGATGACCGGGGTCACGTATTGTGAGATTTTGGGGAACAACCTCCTTTCCTCAGTTAGAGCATTGAGGATGGGTCGTGGCT
Source organism: Galaxias olidus (assembly GCA_026901105.3). Lineage (NCBI taxonomy): Eukaryota > Metazoa > Chordata > Actinopteri > Galaxiiformes > Galaxiidae > Galaxias > Galaxias olidus. The sequence continues at coordinate 53,352 of JAPMUY010007376.1, read as the reverse complement.
GGGTCTTCCAACACGACAACGACCCGAAGCACACAGCCAGGAAAACCAAGGAGTGGCTCCGGATATCAAGGTTCTAGCATGGCCCAGCCAGTCTCCAGACCTGAACCCAATCGAAAATCTTTGGAGGGAGCTCAAACTCCGTGTTTCTCAGCGACAGCCCAGAAACCTGACTGATCTAGAGAAGATCTGTGTGGAGGAGTGGGCCAAGATCCCTCCTGCAGTGTGTGCAAACCTGGTGAAAAACTACAGGAAACGTTTGTCTGTAATAGCAAACAAAGGCTACTGTATTATTAACATTCATTTGCTCAGGTGTTCAAATACTTATTTGCATATATATATATGCATTGTGATTTCATTTTTATTTCTCTCTCACAGTATATATATATATATATATATACTGTATATGTTGTATATGTTTAGGGCAGCCAATGAGTTATTTCATAAAAAAAATAAAATAAATAACATTAAGATAATGACTGGGTCTTTAACTAGTTATTGCACTCCAATAATGTAAACATCCAATGTCAGGACGAGCTGGTAGTGTTGAGCCGGCTATTTATGTTAACCTGTTGGTGCTTCGCTCTAAGTCGAGACAGGTTCATTATTTTTTATATTTTGAGAGCATCTTTTAAATTTAGCTGGTTAAATATTTCTGTCCCATATCGCCAACTAACGTTACCTGATTTGTATCAGTGGTGTTGTTGCCGTCTGCAAACGCAGACGCAAAAAGTTCAACTTGTTAGCTACCTAGCTTTGTTACCTGTTGGATTCTTTTATAGTTTGATGATAGGTCAAGTAATTGCAATGCAGATATTAGGGATTGTATATAGCCTAATACAATGCTCAAAAAATTTAAGGAACACTTTGAAAACACATCAGATCGCAATGGGGAAAAAATCATGCTGGATATCTATACTGATATGGACTGGGAAATGTGTAAGGAACGATGATCTGTGGACTGAGTGCACCCGCAAAAAGCTACTAACAAAACTAAAGTGAAAATACCCCTAGAGTCTGCGAGAGCAGGGGAGGAAGATGATTCACGTACTGATAATACAGTTTTGACCATAAGCAACGCAACGACTATGAGCACGAGAAGCACTTCAGAAACCAATGCAATCATAGGTAAAAGTCACCAGATCTGCCCTTGTGGCTGGGAAAAGGTAACAACTGCAAGGGGCCTGAGAATACACCAAAGTAAGAAAGGGTGCCTAGAAGAAGAAGAAGAAGCGGGAGCATCGCATTGACCAGTACTTTTTAAGAAGTCAAGCAAGTAAGTCGAATGAAGGCCAGCGGCTGGACACAAACCAAAGTCCGCAGACCATCATTAACTCCAGCACTGAGGCAGCATAGACAAGCACCGAAAGACAAGGGGATAAGGTGGTAGAGCCCAATCAGGCACAAAAAACCTCCAAGGAGAAGATCAGTCACAAAAAGTAAAGTGGCCATCAGCCGCTGAAAAGAATGTTTGGGACTATTAACATAGATCTAAAAAAGACACTTGAACAGCTAAGGGGCACAGTGGAAAGGAAGAGAGATAAAATAGGGGATATCATATATGATTATGGAAAGGAGAGATTTGGGCTACTGGAGAAACTTAAAAAAACCCAGGTGGAGCCAAGAAAATCAAGGAGGCAACAAGAGATCGACAAGCTAGTAAAAGAAAGAAGGCTATTAAAAAAGCAATGAAAAAAGCGTCTGAATCATAAAAAGCAGGCATTAAAAACTTGCAGGACAGCTTAAAGAAGCGGTTGTCAACATTGAGGCGAGCAGAGAACCTACAAAGAAACCGAAAGAAGAAAGAGCGAGCAAGGAGTCAATTCTACAATATAAACTTGAAGGGGACTAAGTCCTTGTTCAACAAAGCAAAAGACGGAACACTTAAAACAACCAAACAGGAACTGGAGTCCCACCTAAAAGAAACTCACAGATGAGAAAATACATGAGGAACTCACAGTTCCCGCAGATATTCCACCAATTGAGGACCCAGTACAGCAAATGGACACCAGCCCTCCAAAATGGAAAGAGGTGGAAAATGCAGCCAGACGTGCAAGAGCAGCATCGGCACCAGGACCTAACGGAGTACCTTACAGACTGTATAAAAATGCACCTGATGTCCTACGTTTCCTTTGGAAACCACTAAAGCTAGCATGGGAAAAACAAATCATTCCCAGATTGTGGTGTCGAGCCAGAGGAGTTCTGATTCCGAAAGAGAAAGATTCTTGTGACATTAGCAAGTTCAGACCAATTTGCTTGCTTAATGTGGAGGGGGAAATATTTTTTAGCGTAGTAGCAAAGACTGAGCGAATACCTTACAAACTACTGAGATACCGCAGTACAGAAAGCAGGCATTTCAGGCTTCTCCGGGTGTCTGGAGCACACTAGCATGATTTGGCACCAAATTTAATTGGCAAAGCGTGATAAAAAGGACCTTCATGTCATTTTCCTGGACTTGGCAAATGCATTTGGGTCTGTGCCCCACAAGCTTTTGTGGTCTGCATTTGTGTTTTTTAAGGTACCAAATGCAATTTTAAACCTGGTTAAGGCACACTTTCAGAACATTCAATTGTGTTTTGATACACCGGCATTTACCACCGAACAGCAACGTCTAGAGATTGGCATCATGGCCGAATGTACAGTCTCACCCTTGGCATTTACTATGGCCATGGAAGTAATAATCCGAGCATCAAAATGGGTTGTTGGCGGGCAAAAGCTAAGGGCAGGATTATGTCTCCCTCCCATTCGGGCATATATGGATAATATGACAATACTGATGACAACTGCTCCGTGTACTAAAAGACTGCTAAGCAAACTTAATGATAACCTTAAATGGGCTGGAATGAAAGTAAAACCAAGCAAATCCAGAAGCATATTAGTTGTTAAGGGAAAATTGTGCAACAAAATGTTCTTCATTGATGAGGATCCAATTCCAACCGTAATCGAAAAGCCTGTCAAAAGTCTCGGAAAATGGTACAATGCTACCCTTAAAGACTCGGACCAGGTGGAGGAATTAAGGATATAACTGAACAGAGGCCTAGAAAACATTGAGAAGTCAGGGTAGCCAGGAAAGCTAAAACTATGGTGCCTACAGTTTGGACTTCTAACCCGGCTCATGTGGTAATTGACAGTGTATGATGTACCCATCACCAAAGTTGAAAAGCTAGAAAGAAGAGTCAACTTTTATGCTAGGAAATGGCTAGGGGTGCCACGGTGTCTTAGTAGCCTGGCTCTTTATGGCAGTGTTCCCCAAACTTAGGATCGCGACCTAAATTGGGTTGCAGACTAGTTTTTATTGGGTCGCCAATTGACATAATAAAGTGCGCAATAATGCTATGATATGTGGAATAATTTTCTTAATTAAAATAGATTTTTTTAGTTTTTTTGCTGCGCTGGGCTGCTCACACACACACACACACACACACACCTCTCTATTTTAGCGCGAGCCTGGACCTAAAAACATGTTCGCGCTCTCTCGCTTAACGTCCAGTGTGACTTCTGTGATTCCCTCACTCTTGATCGCGCACAGTCATGTCGAAACAAAAATATAAGGATTGCTTTATAAATGTTGGCTTCACCAAAGCTATTCGAAATGCAGAGGAGAGGCCTCAATGTGTTTTATGTGGGGAGTGCTAAGTAATGAGAGCTTAAAAATTTATAAATTGGAAAGACATCTCCAAAGGAAGCATTCTCAGCATAGGGGCCAGTCAAAAGATTTTTTCCTGTGCAAAGAAGAAACTTTCAAGAAAATGTGCTTTGACTGTTTTTATAGCAATTGAATTGTCTTGTTCCGTGTCTGACTATTGTGTTGCAAGCAAAAATTACTTGTCAGTGTTAGCCGCGATATCTGAAGCTGTCTTGCTAGCCTTAATCATGGCAAGTAATTTTTCGTCCCCGACTAGCAGAAATATAATGTTAACATTAACTAATGTTGATAAGGTAGCAAAGTACATTTACTCTACTGACTCTTCCACCATCAAAAAAATGTAAAGTGTTTGTTACGCTTGTATTAGTTTAGTTTGTATGTGTGTCAGTTTCCATGCAGGTGTAACACCAAAATCTGTGCCCGTCCAACTCCGTGACCCCAGGGGGCGCTGCGGCATGTACATTTGGTTCATTCTGATGCTGTCATAAAATTGTGACCTTTACCTTCAGGAATAGGATATGCAGGCCTATTCCAAAATAATTTTAAGATTAGGTAATGCAAATATCCCTTACAAATACATGCACAAATAATCAAATTTTTGGAAAATGTTAGTTCAAAGTATCATTTCCTAATTTCATTTCATAAAACGCAGTTATCAAACTTAATATGAAATATTAAAACATATTTAAAAATTTTCTCCCTCATGGGTATCATTAAAAACAGTCTGAGCAATCAAAGTGGTCACAGATTTCGGTGTAACATGTCACAGAAAGTGTGTGTGTGTGTGTGTGTTTATATTTGTGTCTCATGTGGTGACAAGTGTATGGTGGTGATTTTTAATGGTTACATCTTCTGTCATCTACCAGGCATTCAAAGGTAACAGAGCAGTACTGAAGGCTTCATACCATGTCAGCCTCCATATTGCCAAGGCAAAGAAGCCCATTCCATTGGGTAAAAGCTGATAAAACCATGCTTAAAAGATGTCTCTCCGTCTTGGGCGAGGAAGCTGCGAATAAAGTTGAGTTTGTCCCACTCTCAAATAACACCGTTGCAGCAAGAATCAAGGACATGGCAGTGGATATTCAAAGTCAGTTATAGAAGAAATATTGGAGCACAACATATTTTCACTGCAGCTAGATGAGTCTGTTGATGTTGCTGGGATCCCTTAGTTAATGGTCTTTGCCAGATACATCAGTGAGAAGGATATCAAGGAGGAGTTCCTGTTCTGTGAGTGGCTGCACACAACAACAAGGGGAGAGGACATTTTCAGAGTGCTGGACACGAATTTGAAAGACCTCAAATTAGAATGGATTAACTGTAATGGAATTTGCACTGATGGCGCCAGGAGCATGACCGGATGCAGGTCTGGTTTTGTGGCTTATGTTCGCAGAGTGGTCCCAAATGTGAAGGTGACACATTGTATCATCCACAGGGAAGCTTTGGCCAGCAAAGTATTACAGCGTGACCTAGGAGGTTTTTCATGTAGTTGTGAGAGTAGTGAATCTAATCAAAAAGCGACCACTATAATCAAGGCTTTTCACAGAGTTATGCAGGGAAAAGGGGGCAGAGCATGAGCACCTGCTCTTTCACTGTGAGGTGAGGTGGCTCTACAAGGGAAGAGTTCTGCAGAGAGCGTGGGAGCTGAGAGAAGAGGTCATGGCCTACCTCAGGAATGAGGACCCTAACCTTGCTGAGCTTTTTGACGACAAGCGGTGGCTGGCAAGATTTGCCTACCTTGTGGACATTTTCAACAACCTCAACACACTAAACTCCAGCCTTCAAGTAAAGGAGAAGAGCATATTGGAGCTTGAAGTAGATTTCAAGGATTCACTGCACGGCTGGGTCTGTGGCAGTCCCAGCTGGGTGCAGGAGGACTGGCAATGTTTCCTGTCCTCTCTGCCCACCAAGAGAATTTGGGTGTTCTCCTGAGTGACTCTGTGAAACACAACGTAGTTGAGCACATGTCTGGCTTACAGGAGAACTTTAAGCGTTACTTCCCTGATTCACAAGGATCTCAAAACGTTCAGTGGGTAAAGTATCCCTTTCAAGCTGTGCCATCACTAGAGCTGGGCCAAAGTCAGACAGAGTTAGAGGCACTGGTCACACTGCAGGTCAACAATGGTAGTAACATGTTGTTTGAGACAATGAGCCTCTCGCAGTTTTGGATCACTAATCTCAGACAAGTGGAGTTCTCCTGCTTGTCTTAAAAAGCTGTAGATGTATTGATTCAGTTTGGCACCACATACTTGTGTGAATCAGGGTTTTCTACTTTAGCATACCTGAAAAACAAATACAGGAACAGACTAAATCCTCAGCATGACCTCAGAATTGCACTTTCAAAAACCAAGCCCAGAATAGATCTTCTGGTTGAAAACTTCAACCAGCCACATACTTCTCATTAGATTTTACGGTGCCATATTAAATATTATCCATACCCATTGTAACATATCAGGTCAGCATAATTTTAACATAAGTAAGTAAAAAATAATCAGAATGTTCTTAAATGTAAGGGTTTAAGGCTGAGGGATGAAGGGAGGGGGTATGAAATGTTCGATAATTGTTTGTTCATTGAAAAGTGTTACAAAATGGTATATACATATTTTCTGAGGTGGTGAGAAACTAAACATTACACTTAATTGTATTATTCATGTGACGTACTGTATATACTTAACTGCACTCCAGCTGACATAGTGAGTGTAATTGTACTGCTTCTATGTCCAAATTGTTCAATGCAAGTTCGTTATGAGGTAGACTTTGAGAAATCAAACAATACCCTCAAAGAAATTTGATTTTTGTTTTGACATAATTTTATAATGAAATAAATACATTTCATGTACATTTTTAATTCATGGTTTGTTATGTTATTATTCTTATTTGTTTATAATTGTAGACGTTGTAGCAATTCACAATGTATATTTGTAAATTTGGGTCCCGGGGAGACAACAAATTTCTCTTTAGGGTCTCGAGCTGAAAATGTTTGGGAACCACTGCTTTATGGGAAAGGAGCTGCCACTTACCGGGCTTACAGAGGAGTTTAAGTGCACTAAAGCTAGATTAGAAATGACACTCACGGAATCCCGAGATAGTACAGAAAGAAAAGCGGCACCCACATTAGCAACAGGACGAATTGGAATCCAAAAGAGGCAGTACTGCAAGCAAAAGCAGCCCTTAAACATACGGAAAACGTAGGACAAGTACAACATGGACGAGGAGGATTTGGATTTGGTACAAGTAAACCGAGATGGTCAAAAGCAACCCCTTTGGAACGACGCAAATTAGTCATAGAACAGATACGTAATCAAGAGGAAACAGTAAGGACCGCTAAAACTGTCTCACAGGCCAAACAGGGGCGATGGATGAACAGGGAAAGTGTAGAGCAGAGAAAAATTACCTGGAAGGACTTGTGGGGAATGGAATCCACAAGAACTAGCTTCATTATTAGGGCAACCTGCGACGTACTGCCCACACGGACAAATCTCAGCCAATGGGTAGGTGAGGATCCAACTTGCCCCCTCTGTGGGGGGACGGCTAATCTCAAACACATAATGGCTGGGTGCAGGACGAGCCTTACTCAAGGAAGATACACTTGGCGCCACAATCAAGTACTAAAATGCTTGGTGGAAGCAATAGAGCATAGGCGATTAACAGTTAATGCCCTGCCAATTGGAGCAGAGGGCGACATGCACCACATTCGCTTTGTCAAGGAGGGAGTTCCGGGAAAGAAGAGTTATAGAGCAAAACAAAGCTCAGGGCAGCTGAGGAGAGCATGTGATTGGAAAATGCTTGCTGATGTCGGCCAACAACTGAGAGTCCCATCGGAGTTTGCAACAACCAACATAAGACCAGACTTATTACTCTGGTCCAACACACAGCAAATTGTTTATTTTATAGAGCTAACAGTCCCGTGGGAAGAAGCAATAGACGAGGCTTACAAAAGAAAGAAACTCCGCTGTGGCGAATTAGCAGCTGAGGCAGAACAGCAAGGTTGGAGAACAAAGGAGTGCCCTGTGGAAGTTGGATGCCGTGGATTTGTGGCAATATCAACAACCAAACTACTTACTTACACAATTTGGCCCCTCACTACCTCACTGAACTGCTCCAACCTTACCATCCTACCCGGACACTACGTTCCTCTGCAGATAAGCAACTGATCATTCCACAAACTAAACTGAAGCACTTTGGGGAGCATGCATTTAAGGGCTGCACCGAAATTATGGAACTCTCTCCCTCCTCTAATTCTGAATTCCAACTTCCTATTAACCTTTCAAACCCACCTTAAAACCTATTTTTTCACCCTAGCATACCCTAGTTAACTCTGTTTAGAATCTGGTCCCATTCTTTTACTGATACTATCCATTCGCTTACTTATACTTAGAACTGTTGTTGCTGTCTGTTATACTACATCTGTCTAATTGTTTATTTTTGTCATGTTATCAATGTTAATGCTGTGAAGCGACTTTGGGTGTTAGAAAAGCGCTATATAAATCAAATTAATTATTATTATTATTATTAAGGAGTTAGGGATCTGCGGCAAAGATTTGTGCCAGACCAAAAAAGCTATATCAGATATAGCAGATAGAAGTAGCCAGTGGCTGTGGCTGAAAAGGAAGGATCCTATATGGCCACAAAAGTAAAGAACATCATGCTGAAAAACCAAGAAGTGGTTTAATCTCAGGACAAAGGTATAAAAGGTAAGTCTTTCCTGCAGAGAGTCATTTATCAAGCCTGCAGGAAATGAGTAAGGAAAGATTCTTCATTTCAAGTGGTAAGTATCCCTGCTGAGTTGGCAGAAAGTGCCAGCAGGCATAGGGAATAGGGATAGGTATAGGGATATCTGCAGATCGTCATATATTAAGCCTACAGTAACAGAGTAGGGAAAGATTATCTTCTTTTCAGGTGGTAAGTATCCCCGCAGAGTTGGCATTGAAAGCCTGCAAGAATAGGAATTAGGGATAGGTGTAGGGATATCTCTCAGTTTAATAAACAACCTTTTAAGGGTCCTAGGCCGAAGGGCGTAGACCCTTAGAGTTATTGTACCGGTTTATTCTTCCCTATTATTACTATTATTATTATTATTATTATTATTATTATTATTATTATTATTATTATTATTAATAATAATAATAATGTTTTCCTCCGTTGGCGCAAATTCCCGTGAGATGCTATACGCTACAAACTTGAAACGTTGCACACGGGTCAGTACCGGAAAACCGCTACTCCCAAACCAACGATGACCCAAACTGGCCTGATGGTGGCGCTATAACAAGTGACACAAAATTTTACACTTTGAAAAGCCATATCTCATACACCATATGACAGTCACCAAATGGCTTTTCTGCCTTTAGGGGGCGCTATAAATGCCACATTTTTATCTCTTGATGTGAATGACCAAATTGCATGAACTTTTAGACATATGCTCTAGGGCAGACTCTAGTCAACATTCAAAAGCATATTGTGATTGGACCAATGGTTGGCCTTGTGGGCGTGGCTTATCATATAATTGTTAATAACTAGGTCAAACTTAAGTCTGATCCTCATGAAACTTGAAACACTGCCACATTTTTGCATGATAATCCATCTCTTGGGGGCGCTATAAATGCCACATTTTTATATCTCTTGATGTGAATGACCAAATTGCATGAAATTTTACACATATGCTCTAGAGCAGAGTCTAAGTCAACTGTTTAAAGAATATTGTGATTGGACCAATGGTTGGCCTTATGGGTGTGGCGTATCTAATAAATGGTAATAACATTGTCAAACTGAGTCTGATCCTCATGGAACTTAATACAATGCCTCTAGAGCCTGCATTGATCATATATGCAAAGCATATTTCACATCTGCCTTTAGGGGGCACTATAAATGCCAAATATATAACTTTCTTGGTGTAAAAATGCCAAAATAGTCAGCAATTTGCATTGTGTGCCTCTTTTGCTGGCTCTGAAATATGTTAAGCTGATGTTAGATTTGGAAAATGAAAAAACATTAAACATGCAACAAAAACTTTATTTTACTTGTACGCCTTGCCATACGGCTAGGACCCGTGAAATGCTGCTTGCTCCTTTGTTATTTTAAGTATCTGGCCGTGCCGAGAGCGGATATAGTGGCTCTGAGACGTCATTGCTCACAGTTAAGCCTTCTGGAGGTGTCGTGGGCATAAATTAACGAAACATCTGGGATGGAGGGTGCCCACTTGAAAACCCCATTGACATATCTCCTCTCAACCCAAGTCCATTCTAAAATATTGTCTTTTGAGGTGGTCATCTCAGAATATGGCATAATGAATATTATAACAATAATATAACATGATATTTTGAGAACGTCTTAAATTTAGCTAGGTAAATATTTCTGTCTCATATCGCCAGGTAACGCTATCTAACGTTACCTGATTTTTATCAGTGGACTGCAAACGCAGACGCAAAAAGTTCAACTTGTTAGCTACCTAGCTTTGTTACCCGTTGGATTCTTTTATAGTTTGATGATAGGTCAAATAATTGCAAAGCGGATATTAGGGATTGTATATAGCCTAATACACTGCTCAAAAAAATTAAAGGAACACTTTGAAAACACATCAGATCTCAATGTGAAAAAAAATCATGCTGGACATACTGATATGGACTAGGTAATGTGTTACGAACGAAAGGATGCCACATCGTTTGGTGGAAATGAAAATTATCGACCTACAGAGGGCTGAATTCAAAGACATCCCCGAAAATCAAAGTGAAAAAATGATGCGGCAGGCTAGTCCATTTTGCTGAAATTCCATTGCAGCAACTCAAAATGGTACTCAGTACTGTGTATTGCCCCCACGTGCTTGTATGCATGCCTGACAACGTTGGGGCATGCTCCTAATGAGATGACGGATGGTGTCCTGGGGTATCTCCTCCCAGATCTGGACCAGGGCATCACTGAGCTCCAGTCTGAGGTGCAACCTGGCGGCGTCGGATGGACCAAAACAATGTCCCAGAGGTATTCTATTGGATTTAGGCCAGGCGAGCGTGGGGGCCAGTCAATGGTATCAATTCCTTCATCCTCCAGGAACTGCCTGCATACTCTCGCCACATGAGGCCGGGCATTGTTGTGCACCAGGAGGAACCCAGGACCCACTGCACCAGCGTAGGGTCTGACAATGGGTCCAAGGATTTCATCCCGATACCTAATGGCAGTCAGGGTGCTGTTGTCTAGCCTGTAGAGGTCACTGCGTCCCTCCATGGATATGCCTCCCCAGACCACCACTGACCCACCACCAAACCGGTCATGCTGAACGATGTTACAGGCAGCATAACGTTCTCCACGGCTTCTCCAGACCCTTTCACGTCTGTCACGTGCTCAGGGTGAACCTGCACTCATCTATGAAAAGCACAGGGCGCCAGTGGCGGACCTGCCAATTCTGGTGTTCAATGGCAAATGCCAATCGAGCTCCACGATGCCGGGCAGTGAGCACAGGGCCCACTAGAGGACGTCGGGCCCTCAGGCCACCCTCATGAAGTCAGAGACATTCACACCAGTGGCCTGCTGGAGGTCATTTTTAAAGGCTCTGGCAGTGGCTCATCCTGTACCTCCTTGCACAAAGGAGCAGATAGCGGTCTTGCTGATGGGATAAAATGCCAAACATTTATATTTATATTTTTATTCTGCATTAATACAGTATAGTAGAATTTTAATCAGCGCCTCAACATTTTATCCAAAATGTTCAACTAGACAGCCAAATGGACTGTCCGGAAAGTATAGAAGAAACATGTTTTTGTTTTTTTCAATATTTTCAATGTTTTTAAACATTATGCTTATGCTGGTTAAATTGTTTTGAAATGGGTATCATAGTGTGACACCAGATTCAAAGTTTTGAACATATTTCGAGGAGAGGGGGCCATTGCTGAACCAGTAAGAACATAAACTATCGAGCTCCCACGTCTGTCTTCACACGAAACAAGTGGCTTTGACTTAATTAAATTAATTACTTTGACGCAGTCGTTCAAAACGTCATGCAAAACATGACAACCCACTGTATCAAAAGAGCCTCTAGCAAGAAGTTGCAACAAGTGTAAGGGAAATTTTGGCATCCTCACGGATGTTCAAGCCTAAGCTGTTGTTCCAATGTGGGGGAAGGGTCAGAGTGAAGTCCAGGTCACGAAAGAGACAGTATGTGCCTTTTGGAGACACTGAAGGCTAAAGTTTTGTGTCTTAGACTTAACATAAAATGATATCCTGTGTACATGTCCTTATTAATGCTGATTACGTCCACTTTACTCCACCTTGACCAATGGAATGATTGTTTATCTTAGACCAATATACTCATTTCAACCTTGTCAACTAATCAGAACTTGCTATGTCGTTCGACTGATCTGACTGTAGTAATTTCTCTGTGTACAGACTCTGAATCAGACTCTGTAGTCATCAATAAAATTGTACTTGATAATTTCACGGATTCTCCCACTTATTAATTGGTTATTTTCTGTCATAGATTGAAATTATCCATTACACAAGTTACCCTCACTTTAGCACTGATCAATGTGAAAATCTGAGAAACAGAGGTAAGATAGATTATATTTATAATAAAACATTTTATATCACTTAACGGATTAAACTATTTAGTCACAAAGTCTTTATTTCCAGCGATAGATGTCCTAGTTTAACGGCTAACGTAATGCAGATCAGCTGCTTGTGAGCTAAAGAGCTGATATCCTTTTCTGACTTAATTTTGTTTCAGTAATACCAGACAAATATGGGTAAACTGAAAATATATACAGTATGATTGGCTGGCCAAAACAATAAAAGGCATTTCCGTGTCACATATACATTAGTGTAAAAACTGTAAGAAGCTAAAAGCACAGCAACACAGATCATTACAATTTATCTCATGATTCATAATGCAAATGCCTCCAAATCTGAGGCCATGGTTCTCAGCAGGAAACCGATGGATTGTCTACTCCAGGTAGGGAATGAGTCTTTACCCCAAGTGAAGGAGTTCAAGTATCTTGGGGTCTTGTTCTCGAGTGAGGGGAAAATGGAATGAGAGATGGGCCGGAGAATTGGAGCAGCGGGTGCGGTGTTGCAGTCGCTCTATCGCACCGTTGTGACGAAGAGAGAGCTGAGCCAGAAGGCAAAGCTCTCAATCTACCGGTCTATCTTCGTTCCTACTCTCAGCTATGGTCATGAAGGGTGGGTCATGACCGAAAGAACGAGATCGCGGATACAAGCGGCGGAAATGAGTTTCCTCCGGAGGGTGGCTGGCATCTCCCTTAGGGATAGGGTGAGAAGTTCAGCCATTCGTGAGGGACTCGGAGTAGAGCCGCTGCTTCTTTGCGTAGAAAGGAGCCAGTTGAGGTGGTTCGGGCATCTAGTAAGGATGCCACCTGGCCGCCTCCCTAGGGAGGTGTTCCAGGCACGTCCAGCTGGGCGGAGGCCGCGGGGCAGACCTAGGACCAGGTGGAGGGATTATATCTCCACACTGGCCTGGGAACGCCTTGGAATCCCCCAGTCAGAGCTGGTTAATGTGGCCCGGGAAAGGGAAGTTCGGGATGCCCTGCTTGAACTGCTACCTCCGCGACCCGACCCCGGACAAAGCGGATGACGATGATGATGATGATGATATACATTAGTTTCAGTACATTACATTGAGAAAATGTATTATGTTTAATACAAACTTAGACAGAGCAAAACAAGTCAAAAGTTCATCATTTCCAGACATAATAGCCCTGCTGTTTGGCCATTAATGATAGGGATTAGATATGATGTTTATAAATTGATTTCACAACCAGTACAGCTCAAAATAAAAACTGTCACAGTGACTTGAATTCAGCGTTGTTTTCAGTGAGCTTGGCATTTGCCCCCTTTTCAAGCACATCTAAGCTACTATAACCACCGTTGTTCCTGTATTGGTCTCATGTTCCAAAACAAATCCAAAAGCAAACAGTTGCATTACATCATCGTTATGACAGTATAGCCCTTTCTAATATTATGTTGGCAGAATGAAGATAGACCCATCAACCATAACCATAAGCATTGACGTCCAACTTATGGTGTAATCGTCGGCAAAATGATAACAAAGCTGGTAACTCTCAACAAGTAGTCCCAGAGCCTTAATGTCAGTAACGTTATACGTACAAGTGCAATTTGGAATTGTAATAACACGTTGATTTTCAACGAAAGGTGAGTTAGGTATATAGCCAGTAGCTAGTAGCAAACCAGTGGCAAGCAATAGTTTAGAGTTGGTGCTAGGTTGAATCAACTGGAAGATGAAGTTGAAGATTTAACACTTTTTTTGTGTCAAATGGAAAACACAAACATTTTAATTAGAAAGATAGAATAAGGACAAATAATTTTGTACCGTTCATGGAAGCCATTTTTAGATATCCGTCCAGATGAGGTAAGATGTATTTATAGCAGGGTTGGATGACCTCTGGTGGAATGTGCAAGGACCAGGTTTCAAGTGCATCCAGTGCAGAGTTGGCCAGAGGGATATGGCTAAGGCCAAGCTTTAGGGAGGTCTATGGTACACACAAAATTCCCCAAAAATGTATCATTATCAGCATAACTGAGTAACAGTATCATAAACAAAAGTCATAAAACATATACAGATTCATGAATTGAGAGTCATATAAAAACTTGATTAAATGGAGCCCTACTTGAATAAATGCAAGATGTGTGAAAATGCAAAATCGAGGTTCAAACAAGGCACACTGAAGAATTCATCTAATAATGTAAGATTAAAAAAAAAAAAAATGTAAGTCTATGAACACCAATAGAACTCACTGCTTATTAGGGAAATTTAATTTACTGAATGTATGCCGAGTAACGTGTAAAAACTGTAAGAAGCTAAAAGCACAGCAACACAGATCATTACAATTTATCTCATGATTCATAATGCAAACCACGTAGGCTAAACAAGTCAACTGTTGCTGCCAGCTATGATCGAGCGAATAAGCGGGGAGATTCTTGGGTGAGCAGTTAAAGGAATAGTTTAGTGTTGTTTTCCTTATGTCTATGTCTCCCAGAGTTGTCCCAAATCGTCTAGATAATTTTTTGCCTTCATCATTTTTTTTTGTTCTTAGACCTATGAGTACTTGTTTAGAGTGAGTGTCAATGTCGAAATTTTATTTCGAATTTCGAAAAGTAAATACCTGTTAGAACTGTGCATCTTCACTCGTCTCACAATTCGATTACGACTCACCTGTCAACGATTCGAATGCACAGCGATTCTTGAAGCATCTTACGTGCATTAGGCAACTGATACTTTTTCATCAAATAATACTAGCTGCCAGTCAGATAAGTGTTTCCCCTACATGCATTCAACCACTACTGTTACGAAATTGTTGTCAAAAGCAAAATGTTCTTTTGTTTTGATTTAGCGAACGCTAGCCATCAAAATTTGGATGTGGCGTTAACGTTATTCCAATGAACGTTAGCTAGCGTGCTTCCATAGCGATATTCCAAATTCCACTTGTATAACGGTACTGATGTTAGGGTTCTGGGACTACTCATAACAACAAACGTTTTTATTTTGCAGACGATTCCATCATAATTTGCGCTCCTCAGCCAAACCTACATTGATTAATTGTCAGGCAGTCAGTAGGACGTAATTAAATAATTTGTTTTTGGACTTGAAATGGAACAACATAGTCTGTGTGTCTGTTGTAACTCATGCTTAATTTATTCTATTATTGTCTTATATGTATAATCCCCTCCAAGAAATGCCACCGTAACGTTGTGGAGGGGTTTGTCGGGGGCCCTGGTAGGGTCTCCCATGGCAAATTGGTCCTTTGGGCTTTGACCCATGGGGCCCGGTCGGGCACAGCCCGAAGAAACAACGTGGAGCCGCCGCCCTGTGGGCCCACCACCTGCAGGGATAGGCATCGGGGTGGGTGCAATGCCAACCGGGTGGCAGGCACAGGCAGGGACCTGGGCGTGCTGACCCCTGGCATCGTAGACTGGTTCTAGGGACGTGGAATGTCCCCTCTCTTGTGGGAAAGGAACCGGAGCTAGTGTGGGATGTGGTGCAGTACCAACTAGATGTAGTTGGGCTCACCTCTACACATGGCACTAGGTCTGGAACCAAACTCCTGAAGAGGGGCTGGACTCCTTTTCCGGGGTTGCCCAGGGTAAGAGGCACCGGGCAGGCGTGGGGATTGTCAAAAGGGCGCCACTGTGTTGGAGTTCTCCCCAGAGAACGAGAGGGTCGCCTCTATGCGACTGCGAGTCGCTGAGGGGAAGGTTCTGACTGTTGTTTGAGCTTATGCACCAAATGGCAGTTCAGAGTATCCGGCCTTCTTAGGGGTGTGGGTGGGGTCCTGGAAAGGTTACCATCTAGAGACTCTGTAGTTCTGCTCACGTGGGTGATGAAGGAGAAACCTGAAAAGGGGTGATTGGGAGGAATGGCCTGCACAATCTGAACCCGAGTGGTGCTTTGTTACTGGACTTCAGTGCTAGTCATGGATTGTCCATAACGAACACCATGTTCGAGCATAGGGAGGTTCATAAGTGTACTTGGTACCAGAAGACCCTAGGCCGCAGATGGATGATTGACTTTGTGGTCGTATCGTCAGACCTGCGGCCGTATGTCTTGGACACTCAAGTAAAGAGAGGAGCTGAGCTGTCAACTGATCACCACCTGGTGGTGAGTTGGATCAGATGGCGGTGGAGGCTGCCGGAAAGGCCCGGTAAACCCAAACGTGTAGTGAGGGTGAATTGGTAACGTCTGGCTGAGGCCCATGTCCGTGAGGTCTTCAACGCCCACCTCTGGAAGAACTTCTCGGGCATTGAGGGGGAGGTTGGGAACATTGAATCCGAGTGGGCCATGTTCAAAACCTCCATTGTGGAAGCGGCTGCTAGGGGTTGTGGTCAGAAGGTCGTAGGTGCCTGTCGTGGCAGCAACCAAAGAACCCGCTGGTGGACACCAGCGGTGAAGGAGGCCGTCAGACTGAAGGAGGAGGTCTTTCGGGCTTAGTTGGCCCAGGGGACTCTTGAAGCAGCAGACGGGTAACTGGCGGCCTGAAGGGCAGTAACTTCTGCAGTCAAAGAAGCAAAAACCCAGGTGTGGGAGGAGTTCGGGGCGGCAATGGAGAAGGACTTTCGGTTGGCCTCAAGGAAGTTCTGGCAAACCGTTAAGACGGCTCAGGAAGGGAAAGCAGAGCTTGTCCCAGGCTCTGTTGAGCAGGGGAGGAGAACTGTTGACCTGGACTGGGGATATCATCGGGCGGTGGAAGGAGCACTTTGAGGAACTCCTTAACCCAACCAACACGTCCTCTGTGAAGGGGTAGAGTTCGAAGACTCGAGGGAAGCCTCACCCATATCCCTGGCAGAGGTCACTGAGGTAGTTACGAAGCTCCTCAGTGGCAAGGTGCCGGATGTGGATGAGATTTGCCCCTATGGACATTGTTGGGCTGTCTTGGTTGACACGCCTCTTCGGTGTCGCGTGGAGGACAGGGACAGTACCTTTGGAATGGCAGACCGGGGTGGTGGTTCCCATTTTTAAAAAGGGGGACAGGAGGGTGTGCTACATTATTGGGGTATCACACTTCTCAGCCTACCTGGGAAAGCTTATGACTGGGTGCTGGAAAGAAGGCTCCGACCGATTGTCGAACCTCAGATCCAGGAGGAGCACTGGGAATTCCGTCCTGGTCGTGGAACAGTAGACCAACTCTTTACCCTTGCGGGGCTGTTAGGGGGTCATGGGAGTTTGCCCATCCAGTCTACATGTGTTTTGTGGACTTCGAGAAGGCATACGACCGTGTCCCCCGGGGAGTTTTGTGGGGGGTTCCGGGGCCGTTGCTACGAGTTATTCGGTCCCTATATAACCGGAGTGAGAGCTGTGTCCGTATGCTCGGCACAAAGTCAAATATGTTTTCAGTGGGTGTTCGACTCTGCCAGGGCTGCCTCTTGTCACCGATCCTTTTTGTGATTTTCATGGATATGCGTGGATATTCTATAATAGCGCCACCATGAGGTCAACTGGGGTCATCTTGGGTTTGTGGGTAGCCAGTACTGCTGCCCACCAATATACAAAGTTTCAAGTTTCTAGCAATGCCAATTTCTGACTATTATAGGCATTTTCCCATCAACATAGATCAATATGTGGCCTCTATAGCGCCCCCAAAAGGAAGACGTGAAAATGGATTTGCGTACGTGACCAGATAAGCCTCAAGAAACAGTGCGAGAAATTTCATGTGGACTGGACCGGGTTTGACTGAGTTAGAGGAATTCATATGATAAGTCCCGCCCTCGAGGCCAACTATTGGTCCAATCACAATGATCTTATAGTTGTTGACTTAGACTCTACCCTAACCTTGTGAGACAGTGTATAATGTTTCATGAGGGTTGGACTGAGTTATAACCATTTATGTGGGAAGCCATGCCCTCTACAAATTTCATTGGCTTATAGAAGTCACATGCTTTGACTGGTATGTCTGGTTTATTCTACATATCATGGTCCATTCATGCTACGTATCTATCATGGTCCACTCATGCTACGTACTAAGTTTGGTGCAGATTGAGAAACAGATCAAAAGTTCTATACATTTAAGTGTTTTTCACAAAATCTAAAATGACGGAAATTCTACCCAGACGGACCTTGGGGGTCCAAGAGGCTTTTTTGTTCAACATGTGGAGATGGACCTATAACAAAAAATTTGGTGAGTCTAAGTCATATGGTGTAGGAGATAAAATTTGGATAACTTGTTATAGCGCCACCATCAGGTCAACTGGGATCATCTTGGGTTTGGGAGTAGCGGTTACCGGTACCGACCAGCCTGCAAAGTTTAAAGTCTCTGGCATACAGCAGCTCACAGGAAATTGAGGGATGGCAGGAAACCATTAAGAGCTCCTAACCTGTGAAGTTTGACCAAAGCAGAAACAGAAATTGTGAAGTAGTGAAAAAAAAAAACTTGGTAATGCAACAGGAACAAAGATTGTAGAAAAGTAGTTCATTGTAAAAGTTGAATCCAGTACATCCAGGTGGAGTTGAGTTGGAGGAAGGCTGAGCCAAGCAGCAATGCCAGATCATTCAAAACAAGCTATCTTGCTGACGGATTCACACAACAAAGCTTGTCCAGAGACACATTTATGACGTTACAGCTCACGCCGGAAAGAATCACATGTTGGCTCAACTACGTCACCTGTAAAAAAAACTACACAGAACTGCTGGCAAGCAACTCATGGCGGATCTACCAAAAGGCAGGGTCCTGCCCGACGATCCTCCAGTCACAATAGTTGGCGTAAACTACTTCGGCCTATTCTTGTTGGAGAAGACTAGGGAAAGTAGAGAGATACTGTCTCAACTTAATGTGTCTTGCAATACATACATCTAGAAGTCGCATCTTCACTTGACACTGACGCCAGCATCTAGGGAATTAAAAGATTCCTAGCCAGCAGGGGATAAAAGAGATGGACTCGGATAATGGAACCAACTTCCAGTCGGATGATGGTGAGTTGAGATCAATCAAATTATGAAACACTAGAAAGACCACAAAAAACTTGCAACAGAATGGTGTCAAATGGCGCTGATATCCTCCAGCAGATTCTCACCACGAAGGAAGCTGGAAGCGGCTGATCCGCTAAGTGAGAAAAACTAAACATTACAGTGAACCTTTGTACGAAAAACATCTCTATACTTTTGTGCGTGAATACGAGGTAGTCATAAACCACATCAATCAGACCTCAATGATTTAGAGGCCTTAATGCCCCACCACATGGTTTTGCTCAAGGTTGCGCTACCACTAGTAGTACTCAACAAGGATGACCAGTACGCTAACAGCAAATAGAAGCAAGTGCAGTATCTCGTAAAGATCTTCTGAATAGTTCACATAGCTCCAAGAACGTCAATAATGGTCCACGTCTGGAAGAAATATCCGGAATTGTTGAGACTTTTCCTGACAAGAAAGGCCTTGTTTGTAAAGTGAAGGTTAAGATCAACAAACTGTCTCCCAATTACAAAGCTATGTATTCTTCAAGAATTTGGGCTGAATCTAAATCTAAAGCAAGTGCCCGCATCGAACAAGCCTAAGAACGATCAGAAGCTTTCTTTATAACTTTGCTTTCACAATGTTTCGATAGATTTGGTCTGGTTCAGGAGTGAAGTTGCTATATTGCTGCACTTTTAGTTTGGTCCGGTTTTTAATTCTCACAGCCCCTTGTAAAACAAGCTAAATAGTGTGAATAAATTACATGTGTTCGAACACAACCTTTATCTATTGGACACAGGTTTTCAGAGGCAAAGAACAAAACATGTACTTTACAGTTTGTCAAAAATGGAGTTACAGTAAGCGTATTGCGGTTCAGGCTTTTAAACTTTGGTGTTCCTATGAATTTAGTACACCTGAGCAAACAGTACAGTTTCAGTGCTTGTCAAGATTGCGTCTTGATAACTCGCGTCACACAATTCAAAAAGAGACTTGACGCTACGAGGGGGAGAAGGCAGGCTCTAATGAGTGCCTTCGACATGTTCACTGAGTACATATTCCACAGAAGACAAGTGAGGTACGTACTAGTATCAATGATCCAATCTGGATTTGATGACTTTATATAAGGCTGTTAGTCTGTAGATTTTACTGTAAACTAAGCTTGCAGCAATTAAAATATTATTGATCCGATTGTTTGGTTCACACAATAGTTTTTATGCATGTCCACACCATGTCAACACCAAAGTTGAATTAAACTTTGGTGTCTAACACAGTTTCTCCGGCTACTGCTAAAGGGAAAAAAACACGTTCTGTAGTGCAGGGGTTGGTCTTTTAGTCTTGTATAAAGAATGTATTGCAATTGTATGAAATACAAGTAAATATAGGAGATTGTTTATTCCAAAACTCGGTTGTGATTGTCAGGTTTTAAAACATTTTTTTTAGCGCAAGTCAGTCAATATCTCTTTTGTTAAAAATGTAATTTTATTTTGTCCATCGATGTTTGTTAGAATTCTAATAAAATTGATGCATTGATCCATCATCCCAGCCCTAATATTTTAATTGGTGATGTAGGATTTTCTAACATACAACATTTCTATACAAACATATAGGGATGTCACAAGAACCGATACTTCGGTACGATGTCGATGCCAAAATTCTAAAAACGTGACGGTACTTGTTTCTACAGTACCGAAGGTTCCGACTGCAATTAAGTAATAAGCAAAAATACGTCGCTTTGGTTGTTCGATCGCGGGGCGCTGTTTAGCCCCTTTTTTTCTAGCTAAATTCTCCAAGACCAGAAGAATCCCGAGCAAATACCTATAATGTTTTGAAGCGATACGTGTTTGGCTCGATCCGTAATGGTTTCGCCTCCCCTGCTGTAAGCTACCGCAAACTCAAGTCAGAACCAAATAGGCTGAAATATAGGCCTCAGCCTTGGTGAAAAAGAAACAAAACAAACAGGAAAAGTTCGCTTTCTCTTGAAGTATTCTGGGTCCTCCCCTGTATACTTCAAGAGAAAGTGAACTTCCCCGTGCATTAGCTGTAGTAGTTAACACCCCAATGCAGCAGGGGAACACTTGACTCTCCTTGTGATCTCACTTAGACGCGTTATAAAATGTGCGTGTGTTTCTTTTAATAATTATATAAATATGGCTCTTTTTTGTTGTGTTAATAGTTGTTTATTTTAAATAGGCCTAGTGTTACTTTCCCGTCACGTGTCCTCCAGACTTCAGTTCGGAGAACTCCTGAATAATGCCACATTTTAAACAGCCCCAGCCTAGTCTACTTTGGTTCTTTATTTCCTTCTAACATGCAGCAATGAAACAGGCAGACTATGGAAAATCAATATTACATTTGTTTTTCGATCTCATTCACTGGTTTGCAAAAGAACCACCACATTAGTTGAAAACAAAACATACACCCCCCCACGCTCCCACAAAGCCACATCTTAAAGTAACAGGCTTATTCTTTTTGACCACATGTCTCTAAAGGCTTATTTATTATTTCCATCTGTTTTTCATGTCTTGACTGGGTACTGCAATTAAGGATGTGCCATTATTAAAAGATTCTTGTTTGTAATTAAAAACAATATCGCTTGTTGGATTGCCACTGATATTTTCTATAATGTTAGTTGTCGTTTATTTTAATTTTTTGCTTGAAGGCTACATGCCACTGTTGTTTTTTGTAATGTTTAAAAAAAAAAGGAGTGTATGTTTAAGTATATGGGATTTAATTTATTGATTAGTTTTACCATGGTATCGAATTGGGTATCGAGAATCGTGGAATTTCACTGGTATTGGTATTGATTACAAAATTTCTGGTATGATAAGATCCCTACTAGCATATATTATGAAAGTAGTTGGCTGTGCTAGCTCTTGGTCTAATAAATGGAGTTTGAAATATCTAACCAACTACAAAAATCTCAGTTGACTACGTAGTCGACTCGACTAAGAGAACCCCAGGGAACAGGTATGTTTACATTTTCTGTTATTGTACAGTGCTTAATAAGTAAAAGAGGAGATTTATTTTTTAAGTAAGACAATACTTCACAAATACATGTTTTAAATAAGAGATCAAACAAGGAAAACGTATATTAAAATCTAAAAAGTCAATGAGTATGCAAAACTGGCTACACAATTGTTACAAGCAAAGCGATCAGGATGCTTCTAAGTCTTCAGCATATACAAAACCCAATATCTTTATCAGTTACAAATTCTAAAAACTACCTGCAGCACAGGTACATATGCCTTGATGTCCAGAGCAATGATGTCATGATGCAGTGAGAGGACAAAGGTCAAACACGATACCATCAACTCATCTTTGTACTGCTTCATTCTCAGACACACCTCAAAGAAAAGAAAAAAACATTCATCAGGTTACACACACTTTAAATCTGCCCTATATATGCTCAAATAGTAGTTCACCTACCTCTTTACCAAACCTTGAGAACAGTGCAAAGCAGGAAATCCTCTCTGTGTATATCTTGCTGGATTTTAAACTTTTCGGTCCAACTCCCTTTTCAACAAAATCAATTTGTAAACAGTGTGGCTGTGGGCTGTGGCTAATGTGGTTTATGTCCAAACAATAAAGTCTACATTCTAACAATAATTGTAATTTACCTGGAAGTACTTGATTCTTTTAGCTATTTCCATAAAGACTGAGAGTAATTTGTAATAGCCACTAACAAGTGGAGATCTTATTGAGAGGAGGATGAGCTCCTGGCTCAAGGGATACAACCACTGTGTGAAATACTCCATTTGTTGATTCAACAGTAATTCACTGTAATTTGAAAAATAAAAGAGAGCATGTGGGATTAAAACACTAGTAATAAACATTAACCTGAGAGGGAATGTTAACATAACTACCTGCAGAAATCCACCAAGTTAACGAAAGCAGTAAAGTCCTTTGGTTTGTTAGGCCAGAGATTAGCTGAGAGGTCTGATGAGGCTAGATCCACATTACTTATCTGCTCATCAGTAAATCCCTAGATAAAACAAAGAACAAGATGAATGAGTGTATGTTTGAACTATACATTGCTAACCGCTGAAACATTAAAAATCAACACACATTTTGTTTTTACACTACTCAGTGTTATTTTTGAAAAAAAAAAATGTGGTGTTAGTTTTGATCTTCAACAATGTATTTATTGAATTTGTAACATTATAGCCCTGGCTAAATAAAGCAACAAAATACAAAAATACAGTTACATAAATGCCAAATCAGCTGACCCCTCCCTCACTCCTCATAGCCCACCCCCCAAATAACACTCCTTCAGGCCCAACAACTTATTTCTATGTATGAGTATGTACAGTGCTGTGCTAAAGTATTTGCCCCCTTACAGATTTCTTATGTTTTGCTTTTTTGTCACACTTAAATGTTTCAGATCTTTGTTTTTCCAAAAAATTTTGTCTGTTTAATATCAGACAAAGATAACCAGAGTCAATAAAAAAAAGCTGTTTTTAAATGATGATTTCATTTATTAAGGGAAAAAAGCTATCCAAACCAACCTGGCCCTATGTGAAAAAGTAATTGCCCCACCTTGTTAAATCATGAATCAACTGTGCTTAACCATATTTTTTGGAAAGCTGAGTTCAATTTCACTAGCCACACCCAGGCCTGATTACTGTCAGAACTGTAGAATCAAGAAATCACTTAAATAGAACCTGTCTGACAACATGAAGTAGGCTAAAAGATCTCAGAAAGCAACACATCAAGCCCCGATCTGAAGAAATTCAAGAACAGATGAGAAACAAAGTCATTGACATCTATCAGACCGGAAAGGGTTACAAAGCCATTTCTAAGGCTTTGGGACTCCAGCGAACCACAGTGAGAGCCATTATCCACAAATGGAGAATACATGGAACAGTGGTGAACCTTCCCAGGAGTGACCGGCCTACCAAAATTACTCCAAGAGCGCATCGACTCATCCAGGAGGTCACAAGAGAACCCAGTACAACATCTAAAACACCGCAGGCCTCACTTGCCTCAGTTAAGGTCAGTGTTCATGATTCAACAATAAGAAAGAGACTGGGCAAACATGATATTCATGGGAGAGTTCCAAGGTGAAAACCACTGCTGACCAAAAAGAACTCAAAGGCGTGTCTCACATTTGCCAAAAAACATCTTGATGATCCCCAAGACTTGGGAAAATATTCTGTGGACTGACGAAACGAAAGTGGAACTTTTTGGAAGGTGTGCGTCCCATTACATCTGGTGTAAAACTAACACAGCATTTCAGGAAAAGAACATCATACCGACAGTCAAACATGGTGGTGGTAGTGTGATGGTCTGGGGCTGCTTTGCTGCTTCAGAACCTGGGCGACTTGCCGTAATTGATGGAACCATGAATTCTGCCCTCTACCAGAAAATCCTGAAGGAGAATGTCTGGACATCAGTTCGTGACCTTAAGCTCAAGCGCACTTGGGTTATGCAGCAGGACAATGATCCGAAGCACACCAGCAAGTCCACCTCTGAATGGCTCAAAAAAACCAAAATGAAGGTTTTGGAGTGGCCTCGTCAAAGTCCTGACTTAAATCCGATTGAGATGCTGTGGCATGACCTTAAACAGGCCGTTCATGCTCGAAAACCCTCCAATGTGGCTGAATTAAAACAATTCTGCAAAGAAGAGTGGGCCAAAATTCCTCCACAGCGATTGGAAAGAATCATTGCCAGTTATCGCAAACGCTTGATTGCAGTTGTTGCCGCCAAGGTTGGCACAACCAGTTATTAGGTTTAGGGGGCAATTTCTTTTTGACATAGGGCCAGGTTGGTTTGGATAGCTTTTTTTCCCTTAATAAATGAAATGATCATTTAAAAACTGCATTTTGTATTCCCTCAGGTTGTCTTTGTCTGATATAAATATTTGTTTGATGATCTGAAAAATGTAAGTGTGACAAAGAAGCAAAAACAGAAGAAATCTGTAAGGGGGCAAATACTTTTGCACAGCACTGTACCTAATCAAAGAAAAAAAAACATATTACAGAAAAAAAGAGGAAACGTAATCACTATAAACATAAATGCTTATAATGTTTAATGTAAAGGAATAATAAGTTGCAGACTCTGGTCTCAAGAAATGTTAGAAAACCACCCTAAATATTTTTAAACTCTCCAGGCTCCGATTACCAGACGGACAGTGTGCAGTACATCAATCTTACAACTTTTAAAAATGTTCTGTAGTACGTAGGAACCATTAGTTGACATGTTTTTTTAAAATGATCTACCCGATGGACCTGCCGACGGGTCAGACATGCAGGGTTGAAATTATTGTCCGTGTTTGACCATTACATCACCATTTACATAATTTACTCCAGTCCATGTGCCTCTCTAAGATAAACCCTCCTCCTGATACCAGTTGATTCCAATTTGCCCTTACCTTTCTTTATGTGTCAATCATGCCTCTATCACCATCACTTCATGCCTCTACTACCAATACTTTGTATTGTTGTTATGTTTGATATACTGTATCTGAATGTATTGTACAGCACTTTGATCAGCTCTGCCTGTTTTAAACGTGCTCTATAAATATATATGATTTGATGTGATCATGGCAAAAGTTATCCACATGGGTCATCACCCATACTAAAACAGAGTCCTTTCAAAAACAACACACCTTTACGCATATCGTCGAAAAACGCAGAGGAATGTTGAAATTTTGTGCGTTTGTTTTTAATTTGTCGCTTAGTTTATACAACGGTTTAAGGAAAAAGTTCTCGTAAAAGAATTTTTTTGACCAGCAAAGCTCTAAAAGTAGTAATAATGCCTGGACAGTAGAAACCTAATGAGTCTGAAGCAGTAATACCAGAGTAGCAGGTCTGACGATGACGGTGCATATCACACCACAACACTGCAAATTTCCTCGCACAACCCTGCCTGAGCCCTGTAAGTATTTGTTCAAATGTATTATGATTAAAATAGTATGTTCATATCTCATCAGATGATAAGAAATGTAGGCATATACAACGTAATGGTGTCGTAGCGTTAGGCTGTTGCGTTTTCATCTTAGCTAAAGTTAGCTTGCTTTGCCTTTGTTATTGATGCCACGTACGTAAACAACTTTGATTTGGTTGTGCCCTGTCTTTTTTTGGGGTTTTTTCTAAGTATAAGTAGCTTTTTGTATCCGCAGAATGATTCGGCTATTGTATTGTTAATTTTGTTTTTGAAAAATCTAGTATCTACTTTATACCATTATAGTATCTACATAGGAGGAGGAGCTGCTACATGACCCAGAGGTGCCAAGTTCCCCATCCAAAAACTGAAGAGGTGGATCCTTTCACACCCACTCCACTGACACTTAACCCAAAAATGTAAATACTTATTTTTTTCTGTAAATATGCCAAACTCTAATAATTCAAATACATTTCCGCCCGTTGGATACAAAGGTGTAACATTTTGAATGGTTTAAATTTGCATTAACTTCGAATGTATTTTTTAGAGAAAAGATTATATCCAAACTACGTATTAAATTTAAAAATATAAATCATAAACTGCATTTTGGCCAAATATTTTATGTGCAGTTGAAACTACGAGTGTAATTAATTAGGTATTTCAAACATATAAGCTGCGTTATCAAAATGGCACAAATTGGATAGGTTAGGGGTCCTTTTGGAGAGGACACTCGTACCTATCTGTACTAAAACCCCAGTAACATTTCTTCACTTTCCTTGATTGCAGCAGATTTGCTACAGTTGCTCATCAATAGTTGTACTACAGAGATCAGAGTGTTCGTATGATTTTTCAGATGCTTACCCAAGTAGCTATTCAATCTAAAATTTACATCTCTAATCAGACGGAAATGAAATATAAAATTTCTGCTGTCTAATCTCCCCAGAAGGTCTCAGCTAAATATATTTGGTAAAAATGAATTTAATTTGACCGTTTTCACCAGGATGTTATCTTTCATGAGATGTCAACGTTATGCATGCAGCCCTTGTAGATTTGGAGCTTCAAATTATACTCCTTACTGGTAAAGATAAAATTAAGGTAAAGAAAAACTAATGCCATGAATAAAGCTACAAAAGGTGGTTACTTTTGAGAAATACTGTACCTAAAATACATTATGGCCGAATAAGTTTCAGTGACGTCCATTGTAATTATAATTCAGTGAACTTCGAACAGTGAATATTATGAGAACAATGGCGGGCGAAGTCTAAGTCAGGTGCGACCCCTGAGTTGCAAAATTGGACAATGTTTCAGTCTAAAATTCGCTCTGAAATTCTTTCCCCCAGCTATCCAGAACTCTGACTCCATCAACATTTTCAAACGCCGTCTCAAAAAAAGTTTTCCTTAACTTAGTTTGTTCCCTTTATACAGTGTCCTTGAGTTACTAGAAAGGTGCTTATAAAGCCCATGTATTATTATTTAAGATGACTAAGAAATGTAACCATGGCATTTTTCTTATACACGACATCCCTTCATCGCCAAATCTGCCACTACCAATAGGCAGTGTTGGGAGTAACGCGTTACAAAATTACTGTAATTTCACCACTATTGGCGATAACTAGTAATGTAACACATTCTTCAAATTTGAGTAAGAAAATTAAAAAGGGGTCGTTACTAGTTAGGGTTATTTTCCCTATTTTACCGATACCAAATGTACTTTTATTTGTCTTTTGGTCCCTCTTTCCTGTTGTTATTTCTGTAATTGCGTGCAGTACGGGAGCTCACAGTTCTGTTTAGCCCCCTTATTATGCCCCCTCAGTTATTTCATTAGCGTTGGGAAGAAGGTTATAGCCAACCACATGCTATTAAACATTTGCTAATGTTTAAATCTGTATTGTTACTCAAGTATGTTTCATAATGAAGTAAATACTTTTTAAGGGGTGCCTGGTATTCTAAATTCAGACGTTATCAGACGCCATCTTTAGTGCTTGTAGGTGTTAGCTAGCCAGTATGCAAACTTTACATATCTAACGCCACAGCAGCGGAACCAGCTTGAACAAAACTTACTCTACCGCTTGCTTGGCCAGCTGATCTGGAGGGTGGTTTGGACACAAACAGTACAGGAAATATATTGTTGTTGTACAGTGCATCCGGAAAGTATTCATACCCCTTCACTTTTGGCACATTTTATTATGTTACAGCCTAATTCCAAAATGGATTCAATAAAAAAAAATTCTCAACATTCTACATACAATACCGCATAATGACCAAGTGATAAAAGCTTTTTAGAAATTTTTGCAAATGTATAAAAATAAATATATAAAATATCACATGTACATAAGTATTCACACCCTTTGCTGTTACACTCAAAATTGAGCTCAGGTGCATCCCGTTTCCACTGATCATCCTTGAGATGTTTCTACAACTTGATTGGAGTCCACCTGTGGTAAATTCAATTGATTGGACATGATTTGGAGAGGCACACACCTGTTTATATAAGGTCCCACAGTTGACAGTGCATGTCAGAGCACAAACCAAGTTATGAAGTCCAAGGAATTGTCTGTAGACCTCTGAGAAAGGATTGTATCGAGGCACAGATCTGGGGAAGGGTACAAAAAAATGTCTGCAGCATTGAAGGTCCCAACGAGCACAGTGGTCTCCATCATTCGCAAATGGAAGACGTTTGGAACCACCAGGACTCTTCCTAGAGCTGGCCGCCCGGCCAAACTGAGCAATCGGGGGAGAAGGGCCTTGGTCAGGGAGGTGACCAAGAACCCGATGGTCACTCTGACAGAGCTCCAGTGTTCCTCTGTGGAGATGGGAGAACCTTCCAGAAGGACAACCATCTCTGCTGCACTCCACCAATCAGCCCTTTATGGTAGAGTGGCCAGACGGAAGCCACTCCCCAGTAAAAGGCACGACAGCCCGCATGGAGTTTGCCAAAAAGCACCTAAAGGACTCTCAGACCATGAGAAACTAAATTCTCTGGTCTGATGAAACCAAGATTGAACTCTTTGGCCTGAATGCCAAGCGTCATGTCTGGAGGAAACCAGGCACTGCTCATCAACTGGCCAATACCATCCCTAAAGTGAAGCATGGTGGTGGCAGCATCATGCTGTGGGGGTGTTTTCAGCAGCAGGAACTTGGAGACTAGTCAGGATCAAGGGAAAGATGAATGCAGCAATGTACAGAGAGATCCTTGATGAAAACCTGCTCCAGAGCGTTCTGGACCTCAGACTGGGGCGAAGGTTGACCTTCCAACAGGACAACGACCCTAAGCACACAGCCAAGATAACAAAGGAGTGGCTTTGGGACAAGTCTGTGAATGTCCCTGAGTGGCCCAGCCAGAGCCCAGACTTGAACCCGATTGAACATCTTTGGAGAGATCTGATAATGGCTGTGCACCGACGCTCCCCATCCAACCTGATGGAGCTTGAGACGATCTGCAAAGAAGAATGGGAGAAACTGCCCCAAAATAGGTGTGGCAAGCTTGTAGCATCATACTCAAGAAGACTTGAGGCTGTAATTGCTGCCAAAGGTGCTTCAACAAAGTATTGAGTAAAGGGTGTGAATACTTATGCTGGAAGTATTGATATATGTGATATAATTTTTTTTTATTTTTAATACATTTGCAAAAAATAAAAATAAAAACTTTTTTCAAAATACCACACAACCATCACAAGTTAGCAGTATGGAATAAAATAATAAAGCCTAAAGAGACAAATTTTACAGAGTTAGGAATTCAAAAGCTCAAGTTACTAACCTTAGTAACGCATTCCTTTTTTAAGGGAGAAAGCGGTAACGAGTGACTAACTAAATGCACATTTCACTGCTAATAGGGATAAGTCAATTTCAAATTTTTTTCTTCATCAATGTCTGTTTTATTCATATAATAAGCTACTAGGTATGGGTCTCGGCCTCCAAAATGTTTAAAACCCCACATCATTTGTAAAGATAATTAGTAAGAATGTACACTTTCAGAAGAGCTTAATGATAGATATCACTACAATGTCTGCTTTTCAATTTAGCATCAGCGTGGTGGCAGACGCTTTCAAGTGACCAAGAATTGTTTAAAGACAAAAAAAGCCCTCCTGATCAGTAGAATAGATTAATGTGTTTTTTGCAATTGCCAAGCACTTAATTGGTATTCAGAGGCAATAACACTTATTCGTACTGATTGATCCCTATCTACTGAGCTATGTTAAGGACTGTAAGTACAATAGCATAGTGATTTCAGATCATGACCCTGTGTGCATAAGGATGACCTTTACGACTCAAAAGCCAAAAAGGTCATGGCAACTTGACCCTCTCCTCCTTGCTGATTCTAGCTTCTCAGTTTGTTTCAGTTCAGACATATTTGACCACTTATGTAACAGACAGCATATCTCAGCCTCGACTTTCTGGGAGACCCTTAAGGCCTACCTTAGAGGGCAGATCATTTCCTTCAGTGCATTTCATAGGACAACCAATTTCAATCGTGTAGAGGAATTGAAAAATAAAGGCTGTAGATACTCAGATCTGTTGAGTCAACCACTAAATTGGTCAAATAAAGAGTGGGCTTGCAAACAGATTTTGGTTCTAACCTCCACACAGGCTGAGTGCAGTTTATAGGATATATGAGGACGGAGATAAGCCCTCCAGTTTTGGCAAAGAGCTGCATCTCAAGTCATTCCTCAGATCAGGACGTCTTCCTCACCAAAATATAAATAACCAACTTAAGGACTTCTACGATAAATTGTATTCTTCAGACTCAAATCAAAATTAAAAAATCAAACTTCAATATTCCAACAGTTAATGCTGAGTTGAAAGCGGATGTAAAACAAAGTCTGTCACTAGAGGAAATGAAAATTGCAATAATGGCACTTCAGAGTGGGAAAGTCCTAGGTCCGGATCGGTTCCCATTCAGTTTTAACATAAATTTAAAGATAAACTGGCCCTAATTCTTTTGTCTGTTTATTCTGAATCGGTGGCTTACGACATACTCACCCACACTTTGTCAAGCCTTTATTATATTGTTATTAAAAAACAATTAGGATCCAGTAGACTGTTGATCTTATAGATCAATTAGCCTGACGAACTGTGATGGGAAGGAACTGTGATGGGAAGGTGTTATCAAAAGCACTAGCCCTCCGGCTTGAAAAGATTCTTCCCCATATTGCCTCAGATGATCAAACCGGACGAAGACTGTCACATTTTAAATTGAGACGACTGTTTAATATAAGGTACACCCAAACTACCAGTATGTCCCCAGAGGCAGTAATATTGCTTGATGCTGAAAAAGCATTTGACAGAGTGAAGCGAGACTACTTGTTTAATATTCTACATCGATTTTTCAGATTTGTTTTACAGATTAGAATTAAAGTAGGGGTTAGTCGTCTATTCAGTCAAAGGAGCCTGATTCGACTGCCAATATCACAGTCGCAAAATGTGGTTATGAAACGAGGATAAATACATTCAGGCTATAGGGGGTGCTGAATGTCTGATACAAAGAATTGCTTGGTTTCTACCAATAAATATTAGTGTCGAGTCAAGTCTTTTGACGGCATTTCCGAGTCTAGTCGAGTCAAAACAGCCGATCGAGTGAAGTGACTCAAGTCATTACAGCTCAGTTAATAGAGCCATTGGGAGTGCATCTAATTTTCTTAAATTCTGCATAATATCCCTGATTCAATAATCATATGTAGGGTTTATTTCCCGCTTCAATAAAAGTAGTTGTCTGGCTACCAGTGATGCAAAGGCATTCATTCTCATAATTTGATTAGGAAGATCAATTCTATCTGGCGGTACCCCCAAAATAGCAATAATAGGAGAAGGAGCCATCTCATAGCCAAAAACATTAGATAGCGTCAGAAAAGGATCAAAGTGGAACCAATATTGGGCAAGACCAGAACATGTGGTGGGGTCTGCTTGCACCGATCACATAGGATCTACACCTGGACATCCGGCAAGTTTAGCCTTAGAATAGTGTAAGTGATGCACCACTTTGAATTGAGGTGCATGTCTTATACATGTGGAAGATGTATGAACTTTTGATAATACAAGGTCCGACAAAGGACCCGCCAAGATCATTTTTCCCATTGATCCCTTACACAATACAGAGAGAGTATTTTTGGACACAATCACATAAGTAAGAAATCCTTCCCTTATTATGCGACTGCATCAGCATGCGTCTTATTATTCTCTTCATTATTAGCCCCGTTTTTGGCGCCTTAACTACGGCCGCAGTTTTGAGCATTTCGCTTCCATTGCAAAGCCAAAATGTCCGTTCGAATGCCATGAAGTGCCAATAGTTACCATTTTGCTAATGATTATAATAGCCCTTTATTAGCCAAAGTTTCATAGATCCATTTTCTTCATGCCAAAATAATAATTAGCAAGGCAAAACTGCTAGAATCACGACGTAATTAAAGAATTTGCGTTTTGGATTGGTTTTGGAACATAAGTAAGCTGAGTAGACATTTAGCTAAACTTGACATTTCTTATAATGTACAGAACGCATGTTACAGCAGCCTAATTATGTCACTCTCCCTTCTAACAAATTGTCTTACATCTTGGATGTTCCACAATTTCTTAAATGAAATGATAACTGAGGAAGGCCACTTCTGGTTTTACCAGAGGAAATTAATTATCTAGCTTGTATGTATGTATATGTTAACCAACATTTTATTGTGGTCACTAGATGACAGTATACACAAGGTTATATGATTCATCTTGGTCCTTGTTTCCAGCTCCCATAAAGGCTTAGTATAATATAATTAAGGGTTCTAGCCCGGAGGGCATAGACCCTTATAGTTATTGTACCGGTTTATTTTCCCTATTATTATTATTATTATTTGTCTACTCCGTTGGCCCAAATTCCCATGAGATGCTATAAGCATCACACTTGAAACTTTACCCAGGAGTCAGTACCAGTAACCGCTAATCCCAAACCAAAGATGACCCAAACTGGCCTGATGGTGGCGCTATAACAAGTGACACAAAATGTCACACTTTGAAAAGGCCATATCTCATAACTCCTGCCAAAGTATCAACTCGGTAAAATTAAAAACCTTTTTTGGACACTAAAACTGTCACTTTTAGATCAACCGAAATGTATGAATTTGTTTTTATTAATAAACGTTTAGTGAGTAACACAAATTAGGAGCATTCACTGTTTAATCACTTGATTTAAAAAAAAACTGAAAACACGTTTGTCCTGAGGCTTCAATGATCATGCATGCTAAGCCATTTAATCATTTGCCTTCAGGGGGCGCTATAAATGCCACATACAGTGCATCTGGAAAGTAGTCATACCCCTTCACTTTTTCCACATTTTATTATGTTACAGCCTAATTCCAAAATGGATTCAATAAAAAAAATGTCTCAACATTCTACACACAATACCGCATAATGACCAAGTGAAAAAAGTTTATTTTTTATTTTTGGCAAACGTATTAAAAATAAATGAATAATATATCACATGTACATAGGTATTCACACCCTTTGCTGTGACACTCAAAATTGAGCTCAGGTGCATCCCGTTTCCACTGATCATCCTTGAGATGTTTCTACAACTTGATTGGAGTCCACCTGTGGTAAATTCAATTGATTGGACATGATTTGGAAAGGCACACACCTGTTTATATAAGGTCCCACAGTTGACAGTGCATGTCAGAGCACAAACAAAGTTATGAAGTCCAAGGAATTGTCTGTAGAACTCCGAGACAGGATTGTATCGAGGCACAGATCTGGGGAAGGGTACAAAAAAATGTCTGCAGCATTGAAGGTCCCAACGAGCACAGTGGTCTCCATCATTTGCAAATGGAAGACGTTTGGAACCACCAGGACTCTTCCTAGAGCTGGCCTGCCCTGCCTAACTGAACAATTGGGGGAGAAGGGCCTTGGTCAGGGAGGTGACCAAGAACCCGATGGTCACTCTGACAGAGCTCCAGTGTTCCTCTGTGGAGATGGGAGAACCTTCCAGAAGGACAACCATCTCTGCAGCACTCCACCAATCAGCCCTTTATGGTAGAGTGGCCAGATGGAAGCCACTCCTCAGTAAAAGGCACGACAGCCCGCATGGAGTTTGCCAAAAGGCATCTAAAGGACTCTCAGACCATGAGAAACAAAATTCTCTAGTCTGATGAAACCAAGATTGAACTCTTTGGCCTGAATGCCAAGCGTCATGTCTGGAGGAAACCAGGCACTGCTCATCACCTGGCCAATACCATCCCTACAGTGAAGCATGGTGGTGGCAGCATCATGCTGTGGAGGTGTTTTTTAGTGGCAGGAACTTGGAGACTAGTCAGGATCAAGGGAAAGATGAATGCAGCAATGTACAGAGAGATCCTTGATGAAAACCTGCTCCAGAGCGTTCTGGACCTCAGACTGGGGCGAAGGTTGACCTTCCAACAAGACAACAACCCTAAGCACACAGCCAAGATAGAGAGAAATGGGAGAAACTGCCCCACAATAGGTGTGCCAAGCTCGTAGCATCATACTCAAGAAGACTTGAGGCTGTAATTGCTGCCAAAGGTGCTTCAACAAAGTATTGAGTAAAGGGTGTGAATACTTATGTACATGTGATATTTCATTTTTTTTATTTTTAATACATTTGCAAAAAATTCAAACAAACTTTTTTCACTTTGTCATTATGCGGTATTGTGTGTAGAATGTTGAGAATTTTTTTTTATTTAATCCATTTTAGAATTAGGCTGTAACATAATAAAATGTGGAAAAAGTGAAGGGGTATGAATACTTTCCGGATGCACTGTATATAGCCTACTGCAGAGTCTGTGTGGGCATTGATGTCGCCATCAGCTGCGTCCTCAAACATCTGCCAGTCAGTTGTCCCAAAGCAGTCCTATAAGACCTCATCAGCCTCTCTGTTCCATTTGTGAATGATCCTGGAAACCGGTTTTTCCTGTTTCAGTTTCTGCCTGTATGCAGGCAACAGTAGGATGGAACAATGGTCTGCCTTTCCAAATGCAGGGTGGGGGAGGGGATTATAGCAGTCTCAGAATGGGGTACAACAGTGATCCAGGGTGTGCTCTCCCCTGGTGGGAAAAGTTATATGCTAATAGTATTTTGGGAGGACCTTCTTCATGTTGGCTCTGTTAAAGTCTGCAAAAACAATGAACGCAGCCTCTGGGTATGAGTTCTCCAGGCCATTTACAATCCTGTACAGTTCGTCCAGGGCTAAGGATTTATCAGTCAGTGGGGGGGTGTAAACTGCTGTGAGGACGACTGAGCTGAACTCTCCGGGGAGGTAGTAAGGTCTAACCTTAATGGTCAGCAGCTCCAGAACCAGGGAGTAGTGTGTTGTTAAAACATAGGCATCTGTGGCCCATGAAGAGTTAACCATGAAGCACACTCCCCCTCCCCTCGACTTGCCTGAGTCCTTCGTTCTGTCTTGCCGGTAGATGGAGAAACCCTCCGGGGTGACTGCACAGTCGGGTATGCTGGGCTCCAACCACGTCTCAGTTAACACCAGAACACAGCAGCTCCTAATGTCCCGTTGATGTTTAATTCGTGCACGCAGCTCATCTATCTTATTTTCCAGGGACTGGGCATTTGCTAACAGAATGCTGGGCAGAGGAGGTTTGTTGTTTCTCTGTTGGGACCAGCACAGAGCCCCGGAGCACTTCCCTCTCTGTTTTCCTCTGACGTGAAAGTAAACAGAGGACCCAGGGGAGTACGTTCTCTGCAGTGTCAAAAGTCGGCTTAAAGTCCGAACTGGCTGACGAACATAACTTCAAAAGTGTTTGCCGATCATACTAAATGTGTGATAGCGCTGTATGTGCAAAATGAGCTAGTAATAAAAAGTAAATCCACACAAGTTTGCCGAGTTGACTTGGAGCTCTCGTCAGCGCAGCCATCTCACGGTGCACCGGAAGTTACTCATCACTTAGCATAGTATGTATACGTTTGTGAGATAATGCATTTCAAGATATCCTAATAATAAAGGCATTAAATCTAAATGCATGTATATTATAGTTTGCCATAGTAACCTACTAGCCAAACAATGCGATTAGCCTAGTTACGATACGGCCACGGTGTGAATAACTTTGATGGTGTAATTTAGCTGCTGGTGGTATCTCTAAGGCCACGGAGACTTCCTAACTTTGAATCTTTGCTCTGTGCAAGGTGTTTGACTACAGAGACTAAAGTAACAAATAACCGCGATGACGAGCACAAAGGGAGAGATAGTTAAGGCAGAATAGGTTCTTCATAAAGTTTTTAACATCGCCCGAGTTAGTGTACGATGGACTCTCCATAGCTCTACATCAAGCAAGGTTATCCACCTGCACTTTGGCTAATTGTAAGACACTGCGTACTGAATGTGAGTTAAATTACATTTGTTTAAGAATTGTGGTGATTGGATAGTGGCTGACAATACGTATCAAGTGTTTCCATAAGGCATTCAACAGTGGCACTGTTTTTTTATTTTTTATTTAGAGAACGTTAACTATCACAATTTATACAATGTTAACGTTATTTCCATGGAGTCAAACGTTAGCTAGTCTTAAGATAAGGCACCATAAATTATAGCTTACTGATAATACTGCAAAAGTGCATTAGGTTAAGAAACCTCACGCTAGCTACCGTGCTTAGCCAGATAGTGCAGTACTGCCAACAACTAGTTCATTATGACTGCTTACTGCATGTAAATTCTATTTGTCTAAGTGGACGTTAGCTACGTACACTTCAGATAGCTAACTATTATACCCTTAAAGGCACCATAAATAATTGCTTGCTGCAAAACTAACTCCTTTATCTGTTAGCGTACCGTTATTGAAACGGTAAAATCCAACAATACAAAGCAGTGTCAGAATGAACACATACACGTAGGCTATTTAAAGAGACGGCAAGAGAGTTTCATTAAGATTATTTAAAATGTATTTCAATGGTAAAATAATCAGTATTGAACAAGCATTAACACTTAAGGCAATAGACTACTGCTGAATGTATGTCTGCAGCGCTGTTCACTTGTGATACGATCACCAGAAGCCTTAAAACGAAGGTTAAATACCTACTAACCACTTTAGTTCTGTCAATGTTAAATTTAGTTATTCTTTGAAGTACCGTAATTATCATGCTTTCTTTAGATTAGTAAATAAAAAGAATTGCTTTGCATTTAAACCCAGCTGTGTCTTTTGTTATCATACTATCATTTATTCTCGCAACATAAGACTTCACTACTCCAGAATTGAGATTGAAAACGTTAACTATTACCTTATTAAACTAATGATAAAGATTCGGTTTCCCGCAGAGCCGCGCTTAAGCTAAATTCAGTGTGGTGGTGCTCCGTACATAGGTAATTACACTTTATCAACTTGATCGATTATAATATAGATTTATTAATTCATTGATAATCTACAAAAATTGATAAAGCGTAATTAACACACAAGTAGTAAGCCAATCCCCCTACATTAATGGCGCCCCATAAGCAAGGCTGTTATAGCTAATGAATGACAGTATGCATAACAAAAGATACACAATTGGGTTGTAACATATAACAGTGAATTTGACCAGCGAATGTGGTATTGTCTTGAGTGTTGCTAAACTGAATTTGTGCGAGAGTGAGACCGTAAGTGTAAAGGAAAAGGAATTAATGATTTTGGTCAGTACGCCGTTGCCTGTAAACTACTAGATACTTAAGTCGACATTAGTGCTAGCGTGTTTATTACTAGTTGCCCACAAAGTGCAGCTAGATTGCCTCTCTTATTAAAGTGACGTCTCCTATTAGTCTACGTGTCCTAGATATAGAAAATTGAGAAGAAGTGGGGAAAGATTCAGACTAGCTCCCTGAACCCCTTTGTTTTGTGCTGAAAACAGCTACCAAAGTGAGCAAATTGCTACAACGTGCTAGCCGGATTTGCTACAATAGTGATTCCAAAGCCGCAGTGCTTCACAAATCACTGTCCATTGCATTCACATGCATCTTTAAACGTAGTTTAAGACAGGGAGTGCATGAGAAACTAAATTAGATTTTGTTTTGTGGGTTAAGGTTTTAACATTGATTCTGATTATTTATCATAACTCGGATTTTGGTTTTGAATTTGATTGGATATTAATCCTGTTAATTATGATTTTGATTCTGGTTTCATTTGAATTTGAATGTTGCTCTCCAATTTGATCATAACTTTGATTGTTGTTTTAACAATTCATATTGATTTGGATTATTAATCAAATGTTAAACGTGATTGGTGTAATCTGAATTTTTTATTGATTTTTAGTTTTAAGTTGATCTTATATTTGGTTTTATTTTGATTTAAAAGTGAGTGACTCAGCGTCCAACAAGTTGAATGAAGCAAGGATGCCCTTGCCAACATTCCCACCAATAAAGATTTGGTGGTAGTCCTCTCATGGACTTCCTTAATCCTCTCTCATCAAATGAAGTTTCTGAACAAGCAGTCCAAGGAGACTTGTGACATGGGCCGGAGCCTCCCTGCCTAGCTCAACCGACAGAAGACAATCAGAATTGGAAAGAGGTTATGATGAATGTCAAAGAAGACCTTCACCACAAACAGCTTGAACTACTACAAGTGGAAGAGAAGCTGACCAAAATAGAGGAACAACAGGACAACTGGAAAAGGAAATTGAACAACTACGCCGACCATGCCGAGGCAGGGGCTAGTCCAGGTCGATTCATCCAGACCCAGGTAGAGCTCGTATAGCAAGCTGCATGCAAAGACAATCAAATAGAACAACAAGAGTTGAAAATCAAAAGCCATGCAGCTAAACTCCAAAATGTAAATGATCAACTGGCGAACGCAATCACCAGTAACACTGCCCTCAAAGAAGAAAATATGGTTTTAAACCAAAAGGCAGCAAGTTATCAAACTCGATGTGAAACAGTTGCAGAAGCCTTGGCTGACCTGGAAAGCGCAGCAAGAGTTGACAGCGAGAAACACCAGCGAGAATTGTACAACAATCACGCCTTAAACACTAGGCTGAATCAGTTGGAGGAAAAGCATGAAGATCTCCTCCAAGGGCATTGAGCTTTATACGGAGATAATAAGTCCATAAAAAATGATCTGGAGCGATCCCTGGAGAAACTATCCTGGTTCCATGAACAACAGACCTCAAGGTCTCACCATGAGCAAAACAAACTGTCACCTGACGACCTCACCTGGGGATCACAGAGAAGTGAGAACCAGTCCCACGATGATTCAAAGCTTCACCCAAGGCCCTCCGAGATGAGAAGTCAACCGGCAGCCGACCACGTCACTTGGGACTTTACAAGGGAAAATTATAGGTCCCACTACAGCTCAATGACAATGAGAGATCAACAGAATCCAAGACCGATGCCTGCTTTGGCAGAAGGAACACCCCGGGAATGGAAGAGAAGCCCTGCTTCAAAGAACTCTTCCTCAGCAACCTGCACCCCTCCGCCAGTCGTCTAATAGCAGTAAACATTGACCCTGGCAACATGACAATTGCTGACCTACGTGAATTGGCCACCAGAGCTTTAACAAAAGCCGAAGTGACAGCTGGGCAAACAACCGGAGAAAGACCGGAAGTCCTGACTGTACAACAGGAGCAACTGCTTCAATTAGAGGGAGCTGTAACGGAAAAGCACACCTCTCAAGCCACGTTCCCACCAGGAAACAAAAGGCGACAGAACAGTCGATGGCAACACAAACAAGAGCGGGGTCAACCCCAGTACCACAAGAATGATGAAAACACCTGCCAAGAAGACCAGCGACAACGCTCGTCTGGAAACTCCAACAGAGAGAACCGACAAGGCAAACAATTCCCTCAGCAACAATGGGACAACCAGTCACCCGATCACCGCAGAAGGGACCAGAAAGGATATGGGTCTATTGAAACTCCAGAAAACACTCCTGTGACCCATCAAAACCTAAAAGAACTATTGAAAAAATTCCCAGAGGACGTCAACAAAGACATAAATGAGATAGACAAGAAACTATGACTAGAATCAGGACAACAAACTCTGCAGACCCCGCAGGTGAACCTGGTTGAAGACAACAAAAAAAGAACTCTGCAATCAACAGGAACCCCAGTCCTAACCAAAAAATGTCCCTCCTCCGTCAAACCCACCAAAACACAATGTCGGGTCTGGAGAACAATTGAGCCACACCCTGAAAACTGAAAACCCTGTCACTCAAACAGCTCTGCAATTAACAGAAACCCCAGTCCTAACCAAAAATGTCCATCGTCCAGTAGACCCAAGAAAACACGTGGTCGGGTCTGAAGAAGAATCGAACCACACCCATAAAACTGAAAACCTTATCACTCAAGAAACAAACCTACAATCAACAGAAACCACAGTCCTGACTGTGAATGCCCCTCCTCCATCAGACCCCCCAAAACACATGGTCGGGTCTGAAGAAGAGTCTAGCCAAGCCCAATGAGCAGAAAAGCATGAAACTCCAGCCACAGAGCGCAACCGGCATCCTCCGGTACAACCGACAGATGTCAGTCTCAGAAGTCCAAACAGCCCTGAACCCAACCAAAACAGAAGAAACAGGGAATCAAAATCACATGCCCCAATTGCAGTTTCTGGGAGACCTAAAACAGAAAGGGACTGCCAAAGGGATGTACCTCACAACCAGGTTGGAAAACGCCCTGGACTGCGAGGTTCTGCTAGACACTGGAGCTGAAATCTGTCTAAATAAGACATTGTTCACAATGCTGAAACATGCAACCGCTGCCACAGCAAAAGGGCTTAAACTAGAGGAATGTAGCTTTAACATCACAGGGTTCACTCAAAACAAGTCCTCGATAACCACAAGGATTATGTTAAAGCTCACCATTGGAAACATAAAGCTTACTCATCCAGTACGTGTCACACCTGAACACTGAACCCCTGCTAATTAGCTAGAACTTTCTGAACCGCCTGGCCCCGCTCATCGATTGCAAACAACAAAATGTGGGCCTAAATAAACAATTTAGAAACAACCTCTACGTTAGATGGCTGCGCCAGACGATGCTACACAATAGTCACAGAAAGTGAGAAACAGTCACCTCCACTCGTAGTTGTTGACAAAGTCTGCAAGAGAGTCCAAGATGACAGGAGCCACCAACACATCCTGGCCTCCCGTCCAGCAATCAAAAATCAGAGACACCTTTCTGGGCTCCTTAAACCCTTCCAACGCAAACAACTACTGCCCCCGCTTGTAGGCGGAATTAATCTCCAATCAACGCAATTGGAAGACGTCATTCAGGCACTCTGGGCTGTAAAGTCTGTATTCAGACCGAAAGTGTACAACGCACTACGGCTGACACAAGCATGTTCACGCCTAGCAAAGAAAACTATAAAAAAAATGCCACTGAGCCAAGGACTTGCGTCATGTCAAGAGTGCACCCAGGGACAAACCGGGCAAAACCACACCTTGCCAAAGACACAAGCTTCAACAGTTTGTGCTGTGCACAGACTAACTACACCAGACTCAGCTTCCTCTGCCACCTCGCCGGCTGGAAAGTCAATGGCTACAAATGCTTAAATGGCAAAGATATCAAACACGCATCAACAACCCAAACCTGCAAGGACTTGGTGAGACACCATGACATGCAGATATATTCGAAAAAGGTGAAAAGACACCATCAAATCGCTAACTCTGACACGACGGGAAATGATGAAGCCGATCAACTGGCCAAAGCCGGTACCATTACGGGCACGCCATGGGAATACCAAAAGGAACCCGTCCGCAAAAAGACACCGCAAACCCTAGTGGTCACTCGGAACCAATCAAAATCCAGTCTAACCGCCAGCGACAACGTCACATCGCGGAAAACACAGTTTGTAGAGAGAAATCTAATCACCATAAAAGCAAACGACCCGGCCATCCACGCAATGACCCAGTTCTTGATGGCGCCGGATATACACCCAGTCACTGATCAAGCCCTTCAAACATGGCCTGATTTGCGAATCCTCTACAACTCTAGGAAGCTCCTTAAACTAAAAAAGGGCGTGCTGATAAATGTCTCTGAAAACAACCCCACTCCAAAGTGGGTCATCCCCTAGACACAAAGGGGGGTGAAGATTGTACAATGACGAACCATGTGGGAGCCACAGGTGTGCCAAGGCAACATGTGACACTCTGCCAAGTGGCCTACTGGCCCACTATGTCAAAGAATGGAGCACAATATATCAGGGAATGTCTAGTCTGCTCCCAATTCCAACCAGTCAAACCATGTCACAAAACACCGCTACAACAAAAGGGAACAACCTTCCCCTGGTCCAACATCCAGATCGACTGGATAGAAGCCATACCCAAATCATCGTGAGGCAACAAATACCTACTCACGGTGACCTGTGCCTTCACAAAATGGGTTGAATGCCTACCGGCAACAAACGACACAACCACCACGAAATCAGAAGATAAAATCTCCCCAGTGGCCTATTACCAACGAACAGCCAAAGGACGTAAAGAACCTGTCTACAAGTGGGAACATCAAAGCCAAATCAAAACTGGCACATGAGCAACCCCCAGGACTCTCCAGCGTGAAACCAAAAATCTAGGAGAAGATAGCTCTAACCAACTCTTACAGAATGCACCTCCCAACTCGACCCCAGCATCCAAAATCTGGTCCGCTCTGAGAGTGCACAAGCTATTGAACTGAAACTGATCAATGAAAAACTGCTAGCCACTCACAGGAACCATAGACCACGAGATTACTCCCTGACCCGTACATGGGACACATCCTACATCATACGTCAGTGCAGTGGTATGATAGATTGGTTTGTCCTTAGGAGCCTTAACGACTTGAAGAATAACCTGACCTACAACTCTAAGGTTAGGGGGAGAAACACTCCAACTGCAAACCTTTCCCCGCCATACCCATACAAAGCAGGTCCCTAACTATCCCCATACCTACTAACTGTCCCGTGGCAAGTAGACTCCCTGCAACTTTAATAGAAGATAATGCATAGAAACCCTTGTTGATCCTGCTAATTCGAAAAGCACAATAACCAAGTGACTTGGTGTGCGTGTCTATAAAATGTTCACTAATTCTTTCTCTCGTCATCACTTTCATTCTGAATAGCGTTGTCTCCACTCTAAAATCATAGGACATTAATATTAACTTGGCATATCTGTTCTTTGAGCATTACTTATTGCCCTTATGGCTGAGCTTAGCCGGCTAGCCATTTTTAAGCATCAACGCGCAATGTATGAAGTGTGTGTGTGATGTGCTTTGTTCCCTTTAATGACTTTCATGTGCCATCCAGTTCCAGATTCTCAACTGCAACTAGATGTCCCAAAGGGGGGATATGTAGGGAAACCAATCACCAAATCTTCCCCCTTGCTTGGTCAAGATAAGAGGAAGAGGCCAAAATGGCCCTGGTGAACACTCCAGGGGGGCCAGCATGTTTCTCTCACACAAAGAACCTTGAATTTAGACAAAGCAGCACACAGCTGCAACTCTAAGGATTAATAAACTGTTGCCTAAAGAACATTCAATGAAATTATTGGACATTGACAACGAGAACAAATTGTAATATCAACTGTTGTATTTCTAATAATTATATATTGTGTATTTGTCTTTTCTAAATGGAACCGTCCTAGCTAGCATAGTCACGTTTGTTATTGAAGTGTTCACAATGAAATGTCATAAAATTTGCAGACGTTATATAGAACATACTCCAGGTGTAGAAATAAAATAGAAACATAATGACATGAGGTGAACCTGATCTTATCAAGTGAGAAAATTCACACCTCTGCTCACTGGCATGCAG
This sequence comes from Galaxias olidus, assembly GCA_026901105.3. Classification (NCBI taxonomy): domain Eukaryota; kingdom Metazoa; phylum Chordata; class Actinopteri; order Galaxiiformes; family Galaxiidae; genus Galaxias; species Galaxias olidus. Next base: position 9,752 of record JAPMUY010007376.1, on the reverse strand, counting down.
CCAATCGGATGACCCAGGCCACCTTCTGGACACTCCTTTCTAAGCACCCCATATAAATAGCTTGTTCAAACAAGAAGCTATGCTCTTAAACATCCAAAACTCAACCTTGAGGCAACGGGTTGTTACAACAGATTGAATAATCGCACCCCCTCTTTCCTTGAACCACGCGGTCTGCCAGCAATGTTCAGAACAAAGGAATTAGGCCTTTGACCTCCCTATAGGCTGGAAAACCCTTGCCACAACTTACCTTCACCACTTCAGAGCAAAGAAACCTTTATTCAAACAATAAAAAGTTTCAGAACTTCCAAACTTCACAGAACGAACCAAGTTTTAGAACTTTACCTCTAAAACCACGGACAACTTTTCCACTTTGGTCCAGCCGCAAACCAGGTCTAGGACCAAATGTATTCATTGCCACAGCTCCGCCTATCTTCACACAGTAACGTTAATTCATGCTATTCATAACGTTGAGCGTTTGATGCTATAGCCTATGCTGTGTTGTGTTTAGAGTAATCTGGTCAATATTTTAACTGTTATACTGCGTATGTTTAGATTCTAACCATAGCGTTAAATGGCTACTAACCACTTTAGTTCTATCAATGTTACATTTAGTCATTCTTTGTAGTACCATAATTATCATGCTTTCTTAAGATTAGTAAATAAATAGAATTGCTTTGCATTTAAACCCAGCTGTGTCTTTCGTTTTCATACAATCGTTTACTCTCGTAACATATGACATCTAAGACCTCCTATTGAGGTGCTCCGTCCCAATACGAATCTGCGCTCCCTGGAGTGTCTGTGCCCTGTACGCGCGCTGCGCTGTTACATGGATAGGACAAGGGGATCCCGTTCCACGGATCAGTAGTTTGTTTTGCTCGCCCTTCCATGGGAAGGCACAGTCCAAAATCAAAGTGGCTTAGTGGATAGTGCAGGCTATTCAGTTAGCCTATGGCGCTATGGGACGCGCATCACCTATGGCCACACGCGCACATTCCACTCGCGAAATTGCTGCCTCGTGGGTGCTTTCCAAGGGTGCGTCCATCTCGGACATCTGTGCTGTGGCTAGCTGGGCTACGCCTCACACATTTGTATCTTTGTAAAAATTGGATATGACGGCGCCCTCTCTGGCGCAGGCGGTGCTTAGTTTGGGCGGTCAGGAGTGAAGGATGGACCTCCGGTCACCAGGGGTTGTTCAATGTTCACGACCTATGTGGCGTTGTGGTACAATATCTCCAATAGAGAGGAGTCGAATGTATCGACTGTAATAACTAGTGGTTATGTATATAACCCAGGTTCTAATAAGGAGTGAGACTCCTCTTTAAAGTCTGCCCCATGGCTGAATGATGACTGGATTCAAATCTGGAGTGAGATGGGTCTGCTACTGTATTTATAGAGTAGCTGACGCGGGTGTGCGTGACCCTTAAAACTCTCACGAGTCATTCTGATTATAAGGCGCTGTGGTTTAAGTGTTGAGTGAATGATGCACACTGTAAGAGCAATTCCCGTAGAGAGTAGTCTCACTCCTCTCCTTATTAGAACCTGGGTTACATACATAACACTTAGTTTTTGGTTGGTTATTCGCAAAACAGGAGCTAAAAGGCTCTGTGGAAGAGAATGACTGGGCTACAACTAAGCCTTTGACCATTTGTTTTTCAGTGTGTATATTTGTGAAGCCTGCACAGCAAGTTTATAGTATTTTTTATATATTTTAAAATGGACAGAGAAGACAGCCTGCTCCAGACCCTCAAGAAGCAACGGCCTTTGACTGCTAACATGCTGAGGCTCATAGCAGAGGAGATGTACCATGGAGACATGAACGCTCAGGTGAAAGACCAACTGGAGGAGGAGCTATATATTTACAGTTAATAAATCAATTTATGTGTTTAATACTATCCCTAACCCTGTTCTCATAAGTATTAACTGTGTCTATTTATATAATACTAATCAGTTAATTATTTTGTATAATATTTAATAAAGAATAATTTAAATGTTTAAAAAATAGATATTTATAGATTGCTTTTTTTATACCTTGCGGTGTCGAAAGTTGTTAGTTTAAATAAAATGTGTGTATTGAACACATAAAATTTATATTTCAGTGGTTGTGTCTGTTTATTTTAAGAAACAATCTTAATTTACTAATAATGTTGGCCATAAAGAGTAAGGACTGGTGGTTTAAAATGTATCATTAGGATAAGATTCTAAATTGTTGTTTCCTTTTTGCCGTTTTCACACTGATCACTAGGATGGTCAAAACGATTTTAGAATAAATTATGTTTAATTTGATTGATATTTCAAATTACCCAAGGAAATTGGGAACATTTCATGCGTTCTATTTTTTCTTTATATTGTATTTAAAATGGTGATAATTTGAGGTTTATGATGAAGTATGGCGAACAAAGAATATTTGTTAAAACTGGTGTGAATACATATATATATTTGTAAAAACCTTTAGAGTGTGATGTAATATGAAAACACAACAATGATTTTAAGTCAATTTCTTTTTAAGATTTGAATTTCTGAACGTTTGGGCTCAGGCTGGAAAAGGTGAATCGTGATTGAGTTTTTTAATCGCTTGACAGCCTTAATTTTTGTGTTTTGTCTGTATGTTCAAATTAAATTACATCGCACACATTATTATTCTTTATGTCAATCTAATGCGACGTGTGTTTATTTGTATGGTGCCATCTATTTGTGTTAATCTGAAAACCCAAATAAAAAAAGTGTAAAATAAAAACAAGGTTTTAAAATGATTATCCTATGCAGACCCAGAATACTGAGCAGAGAAAACCCTTTTAAATAAGCAATGGAGTGGGATAATGCTTGGGTTCAATACAAAAACAGACGGCAGGGGGGCAGAGGCATGTAAGTACTCAGCAAAAATGTTTCTTGGAATGAAATCCAAATAAAAAACCTCAAATGGTTAGTGCCAGTAGCCGAATTTTTATCTTGAGCATAACAATGAGAAAAGAACACCATAAGGGTTTGTCAGTTTTAACCATTGATGTTGCAACTTTCATAAATACCTAACATACAAAATTTTAATAAGTATTGGTTGTGTATGGTTTCATTAATTGTTTTGTGTGTTTTTTGTATGTGAAACCTCTGTGCTGCTGATCTGGCCAAATATCACTTGTAAAAATGTATCTTTAGAATAGCCTGGTAAAATAAGGGTTAAAAATGCAATTCGTGGGACAAGTGACCGGGTGGCGCTCAATGCACATTAATGTCAACCTCTTGGAGATCTCACCTTTTCATCGATGTACACTTTATGCACAGTCAAATCCAACTTTTCAACTATCCTCAGAATAGATTTCAACACTTCGTCGTAAAGTCGGCGACTCAGAGCAGTCAGATTCATTCTCTGAGTATCAAATGCACCATCAAATAATCCAGATTCCTGGAGAAAGAGACAAAAAACAATAAACGTTGGACAGGTAATCGATATACAGTGCATCCGGAAAGTATTCATACACCTTCACTTTTCCCACGTTTTATTATGTTACAGCCTAATTCCAAAATGGATTAAATAAAAAAAAGTTCTCAACATTCTACATACAATACCGCATAATGACAAAGTGAAAAAAGTTTTAGAAATTTTTGTAAATGTATTAAAAACAAAAAAATTCAATATCACATGTACATAAGTACAGTGCATCCGGAAAGTATTCATACCCCTTCCCTTTTTCCACATTTTATTATGTTACAGCCTAATTCCAAAATGGATTAAATAAAAAAATGTTCTCAACATTCTACACACAATACCGCATAATGACAAAGTAAAAAAGGTTTTTTTGAATTTTTTGCAAATGTATTAAAAATAAAAAAATAAAATATCACATGTACATAAGTATTCACACCCTTTACTCAATACTTTGTTGAAGCACCTTTGGCAGCAATTACAGCCTCAAGTCTTCTTGAGTATGATGCTACAAGCTTGGCACACCTATTTTGGGGCAGTTTCTACCATTCTTCTCTGCAGATCGTCTCAAGCTCCATCAGGTTGGATGGGGAGCGTCGGTGCACAGCAATTTTCAGATCTCTCCAAAGATGTTCAATTGGGTTCAAGTCTGGGCTCTGGCTGGGCCACTCAGGGACATTCATAGACTTGTCCCGAAGCCACTCCTTTGTTATCTTTGCTGTGTGCTTAGGGTCGTTGTCCTGTTGGAAGGTGAACCTTCACCCCAGTCTGAGGTCCAGAGTGCTCTGGAGCAGGTTTTCATCAAGGATCTCTCTGTACATTGCTGCATTCATATTTCCCTTGATCCTGACTAGTCTCCCAGCTCCTGCCGCTGAAAAACACCCCAACAGCAAGATGCTGCCACCACCATGCTTCACTGTAGGGATGGTATTGGCCAGGTGTACAGAGAGATCCTTCATGAAAACCTGCTCCAGAGCGCTCTGGACCTCAGACTGGGGCGAAGGTTCACCTTCCAACAGGACAACAACCCTAAACACACAGCCAAGATAACAAAGGAGTGGCTTCGGGACAAGTCTGTGAATGTCTTTGAGGTGCCCAGCCAGAGCCCAGACTTGAACCCGATTAAACATCTTTGGAGAGACCTGAAAATGGCTGTGCACCGACGCTCGCCATCCAACCTGATGGAGCTTGAGACGATCTGCAAAGAAGAATGGGAGAAACTGCCCCAAAATAGGTGTGCCAAGCTTGTAGCATTATACTCAATAAGACTTGAGGCTTTCATTGCTGCCAAAGGTGCTTCAACAAAGTATTGAGTATAGGGTGTGAATACCTTATGTACATGTGATATTTAATTTTTTTATTTTTACATTTGCAAAAAATCTTTTTCCCTTTGTCATTATGCGGTATTGTGTGTAGAATGTTGAGAATTTTTTTTTATTTAATCCATTTTGGAATTAGGCTGTAATATAATAAAATGTGGAAAAAGTGAAGGGGTATGAATACTTTCCGAATGCACTGTACTCGAATGAAAAGTGATTTAAGGTAATCTGACAAGTCAGTCAGTTTAACCAGCTTTTTCTTTACACTTACACGATCTTAAACTGATTGTTTTGATAATACTACAATTCATCATTGACATAGAACTGGTTGATAAAAGCAATATACGCAAGAACATACCTTTAATTTTTCACAGTCCAAAAGGCCCTTAAAAAGGTCTAGAAAGTCGTAACAAGAGGGTACTTTGCACTTTCCAGCTCTTAAAATGTAGGACTGGACAGAGTCTCCATCTGGCCTGGTATAATTTTCCTGCAGAAGGGAGGTTTAAAAAGAAAATGTATTAATACACCAAGTTTGTTGGTTGTTGGTTTTATCTCTGTTAAAACGTTATTGACAGTTGTAAGGACATCTAGCAGTGCCAAACGGCAACTGTCTTACAATTTACCATCTCAGTACGCAACGTTTACAAAGGGTTACACAAAACTAAGATATGGATTTCTATATATTTTTCAACAGTACTACCTGAAGCATGTTTTAGGAGCTTCTGATGGCTAAATGTTAATTATTTCCACTTTAGGTGAAAAAATAAGTTTTGGTCCTGCTACAGTTAAAGCAAGACGGACATGTATATTGGGTCCCAATGGTATCCAAATTTGGCTTCAAAAGTAGTTCAGTATATTAATTACTCTTCTTTTAAAATAATACTAACATTACATTGTCATTATACATTGTCCTAACAAAATCGAATAAATGTGTAAGCAATTCAACAGAAAATTCCCATTTACATTCTTTGTTATAATTTTTTATGAACGTGCAAAAAAGTAATCAGATCAGGAGGACCAGTGTTGACATATAACCCGTGAGGAGGGGAAAAATGACAGTGGCCTCCACCTGGAAAACTATTCCTGTTTTGGGGGTCGTCTCATTGTTGTCCCTCTAGTGCACCTATTGTTAATTTCATTAACACCAAAGCAGCTGAAACTGATTAACAACCCCCTCTGCTACTTAACTGACCAGATCAAAATCCCAGAAGTTTAATTGACTTGATGCAATACTCCGATTAAAAAGTGTTATTTAAATTTTTTTGAGCAGTGTATATATATTATATATTTTATTTATATAGCTTTTATTTACATAGCATTTCACTGGTCCCAGCCGTATGGCAAGACATACAAGCAAAATACGTTTTTTGTTGCATGTTTAACAAATATTTTCCAAATTTAACATCAGCTTAACATATTTCAGAGCCAGCAAAAAAGGAACACAATGCAAATTGCTGACTATTTTGGGATTTTTACACAAAGAGTTATATATTTGGCATTTATAGCGCCACCTAAAGGCAGATGTGAAATTGGCTTTGCAAATATCATCAATGCGGTCTCCAGAGCTCTTTGCTGTGACGCGACTTCGGGTGTTGGAAAAGCGCAATATAAATACAATGAATAATTATTCATTATTATTATTAGAGGCATTGTATTAAGTTTCATGAGGACTGGACTGAGTTTGACTGAGTTATAAGCATTTATGTGGGAAGCCACGCCGTCTTCACAATTCATTGGCTCTTAGTGGTCACCTGCTTTGGCTGGTAGGTCTGGTTCATACGACATTTGCATATCATGGTCCAATGATGTCATGTACCAAGTTTGATGCAGATTTGACCAACAGATCAGAAATTCTATTAATATACGTGTTTTTCAATAAATTCAAAATGGCGGAAAATCTATCAGAACAGACCTTAGGGGTCCGAGGCTTTTTTATTCATCATGTGGAGATGGTTCTATGAGCCAAATTTGGTGAATCTATGTCATGGGGTGTATGAGATATGGCCTTTCAAAGTCTGAAATTTGGATCACTTGTTATAGCGCCACCATGGGTCATTTGGGGTCATCTTGGATTTGGCTAGGAACCTTAATAATAATAAAAATAATAATAATCAAAGCTGCTAGCAGCGTCTGACGCTTCCTAGCTGTCTGCAGTCTTGAAATTGTAAAAACATGGAGCCGGTCAAGGGGTTGTCTGAGGCAAACTGGAAGTTAGTAAGGAAGAGAGATTGACAGAAGCACAACAAGTATATACACAACATATAAATATGATTTGACAACCTTTTACAATGCCATTGGGATTTTTCTGATAAACTTGAAGCCGTTATAGCTGCCCCATATGTTTTAATGAGAAAACCGCTTTGCTGAAGTGAACAGATCAGCCTCAAGAGGCAGTTTAAGAAGGCTCGTTAGTTTTGGACTGAGTTGGACAGTTATAAAGAATTGACAGGCCACGCCTTCTTCAATTTTCATTGGCTTATAGCTGTAACATGCTTTGGTCGGTAGGTTTGCTCTATACAACATTTACATATCATGGTCCATTGATGCTACATACCAAGTTTGGTGATAATTGGAAAAACTGATCAAAAGTTCTATTAATTTAAGTGTTTTTCACTAAATTCTAAATGGCCGAAAATCGATTATTGCTGACATCTGTGGTCCGAGGCATTTTTTTTTTTTTCATCAAAGGGAGATTGACCTAGGAACAGAATTTGGTTACTCTAGGTCATTGTGTTGGAGATGTGGCCTTTCAAAGTTTAAAGATTGGCTTACCTATAATAGCGCCACCATTAGGTCAACTGGGGTCATTTTGGGTTTGCGGGTAGCTGGTACTGCTGCCCACCAGTATACAAAGTTTCAAGGCTCTAACAATGCCATTCTCTGACCATTTTCCCATCAACATAGATCAATATGTGGCCACTATAGCACCCCCTCAAGGCAGATGTGATAATGAATTTGCGGATGTGACCAGATAAGCCTCAAGAAGCAGTGCGAGGAATTTCATGTGGACTGGAGCGAGTTTTACTGAGTTAGAGGCATTTGTGATAAGCCACGCCCACAAGGCCAACTTTTGGTCCAATAATAATCATCTTTTAATTGTTGACTTACACTGTACTCTTGACCTTATATATGAAGTTATGATATTTTGCCATTCACATCAAGAAATATTAATGTGGCATTTATAACGCCCGCTAAGGGCAGATGTGAGAATGGCTGCGCATATATTATCAATGAAGCCTCTAGAGGCAGTGTAACAAGTTTCATGAGGATTAGACAGAGTGTGACGGAGTTAAAATCATTTATGTGGAAAGCCACGGCCTCAACGAATTTCATTGGCGTATAGAAGTCACATTCGCTGACGGGTGAGTCTAGTTTATACAAAATTTACATATCATGGTCCATTCATAATACATACTAAGTTTGGTGTAGCTTGGACAAACAGACCAAAAGTTTTCACAAAATTCAAAATGGCGAAAAACCTAACCAGACGGACCTTGGGGGTCCGAGGCTTTTTTGTTCATCATGTGGAGATGGACCTATTACCCAAACTTGGTGACTGTCATATGATGTAGGAGACATGTCCTTTCAAAGTTTGAAAATTTGGATTACTTGTTATAGCGCCACCATGAGGTCAACTGGGGTCATCTTGGGATTGGGAGTAGCGGTTAAGGTACCAACCAGCCGGCAAAGTTTGAAGTCTCTGACATACTGCAGCTCACGGGAAATTGAGCGACGGCAGGAAAACATGAATAATTAAAGCTACAAGCAGCATTTCACGGGTCCTAGCCGTATAGCAAGGCATACAAGCAAAACATTGTTTTTTTGCAAGTTTAACAAATGTTTTTTAATTTTCAAATCTTAATCAGCTAAACATATTTCAGAGCCAGCAAAAGAGGCACACAATGCAAATTGCTGACTATTTTGGCATTTTTACACCAAGAAAGTTATATATTTAGCATTTATAACGCCCCCTAAAGGCAGATATGAAATAGGCTTTGCGTATATGATCAATGCAGCCACTAGAGGCATTGTATTAAGTTTCATGAGGATCAGACTTAGTTTGACAATGTTATTACCATTTATTAGATAAGCCACGCCCATAAGGCCAACCATTGGTCCAATCACAATCTTCTCTTAATAGTTGACTTAGACTCTGCTCTAGAGCACATGTGTAAAATGTCATGCAACCTGGTCATTCACATCAAGATATATAAATGTGGCATTTATAGAGCCCCCTAAAGGCAGAGGTGAAAATGGTTTTACATGCATGATCAATGCAACCTCTAGAGGCAGTGTTTCAAGTTTCATGAGGATCAGACTTAGTTTGACTAAGTTATTAACATTTAAATGATAAGCCACGCCCACAAGGCCAACCATTGGTCCAATCACAATCTTCTTTTAATAGTTGACTTATGCTCTAGGGCAGAGTTTGTGTAAACTTTCATGCAATTTGGTCATTCATATCAAGAGATAAAAATATGGCATTTATAGCGCCCCCTAAAGGCAAATGTGTAAATGGCGTCGCACGCATGATCAATGAAGCCTCTAGAGGCAGTGTGTCAAGTTTCATGAGGATTGGACAGAGTGTCACGGACTTATAATCATGTATGTGATAAGCCACACCCTCTTCGGATTTCATTGGCTTATAGCGGTCACGTGCTTTGGCCGGTAGGTCTGCTTGGTACACCATTTGCATATCATGGACCATTGATGCTACTTGCCAAGTTTGGTGCAGATTGGACAAACCGATCAAAAGTTCTATTCATTTAAGTGATTTTCACAAAATTCAAAAAGGCGGAAAATCTATCCTGACGGACTTTAGGGGTATGGAGGCTTTATTTTTTCCCCATGTGGAGATGGACTTATGACCCAAATTTGGTGACTCCGTCATCTGGTGTATGAGATATGGCCTTTCAAAGTGTGAAATATTGTGTCACTTGTTATAGCGCCACCATCAGGCCAGTTTGGGTCATCTTTGGTTTGGGAGTAGCGGTTACCAGTACTGACCCGTGTGC